>CAIGRN010074516.1:0-24998 GCA_903798345.1 Fraxinus anomala
GTATGAATATTGAGATTTTGCTATTTTTGAAAAAAAATGGTAATTATGATTTTTTAGCTATTTAACCCCACTTGTGGGTTATTTTCGGAGGTTGGATGAATAATAAAGATTTTCTTGTTTTCTTGGCGTTTTCTCTTGCATTCTTCTGTGTTAATTATCTGTTGAACTTCATCTTGCAGAATAATTACTATTTTATCCGACATCAAAATTATAGTCAAAAAACAAATACACTGATAAATTGAAGCATTTTGCGGACGGATTCATCGTAATTTCAAAGACAAACAAACACTGAGATTCTCGATCACGGCCAAAGAAATTATCTTAAATTATTTACATTTGAAAGGCTTACCATGCCAACTAAGCTGCAAAGCTAAAGTTTAGTACATCCTTTTGTAAGGCACTTTCTGAAAATATTTGTACTATGTGAACAGAACTATCGGACGAGCAACTCGTTAATCCTGTTAAGATTTACGTATTTGGTGGCTACTTTACTTCGATTCCTCCATGAAGCAAGCAATGAAAGTTAAACTGCAGAAATAGACCTCCCTCATCATATACTCCCTAGAAACGTGTAAGTTGGGACAAATTATGTTACACCATGATACAATAATGGGGGAGGTACAATTTTCAGGGGACGTGTCTGCCCGTCCTTAGAGTCTGTAATTTCTAAAAAAAATTTGTGATCATCAAGTTCCGTCTATTTATCTACTATTCATTTATATCTATTTATAATTTAAATCGTTTATAAATAAACATGCTCGACGCTTTGTTCCATGAATGTATTGGACGACTTCCCTTCAAGTGCTCGATTCAATAATCTTTTTTTATGCATTTTACAATTTCATCTAAAGCCTATATAATATACGTAGAAGTTCTAGACGATCAAATAAATTCTCTAACACGTCGTATTCTTGAATATAAATCAGTTCGTCTTCAAGAAGGACAAATATATAGACCAAGGTAATATTCAAATCTCACCTTTGAATACTTCTGAAAATCAAAACTAAAACTTTCTAGATTTTGAGTTGCGATTTCCTAATTGCAAGATAGCAATGTCAAACATGAAAAGTTCATTCAAATAAGTTTTTTTTACAATAAAGAGTAAAAAGAAATACAAGAAGTCATGGCCGACATACTAAATAAAATCCCAAGTTGTCTTACGGCGCCGCTTTGGCACATTTTAGAACCACAAAATTAAATAGCCAAAACTCAATTTGATTCAATATATACGAAAATGAGGTGAAGATGTGAAAAATGTGCTGAGGTCGCTTGTCGACAACAACAGATCAAACGAAATACGTGGAAATTGGAATTGTGGCTGTGAACGTTACATTAAAATCCATATTTAACATGTTTTTTTCTGCCTGCCCACCCCAATAGAAAAGTATACTACCACACTTGCAAAAAGTGTCGATAAAACACGTCCCCAAAGTTAATCGAAGATGAGCAAAGTTTTAATGTACGACGAGTACGAGAAGAGGTGGCTGAAGAAAATATCATTTTAATTAGTCTTAAAGTTTTGACCTATGATTTTTTTAATAAGATAAAAATATTATCGCTAATTGTCCTTACACGCTGTCTTTTTTTCGTTTGGATATCTTTCCTCTTAGATTTTTTTTCTTGTGTGGAAATATGACTTTCTAAGTGGGACTGAAGGAAAATCACCTCGATGTCGGCTCTGTCACCTAGAGTTGTAATATATTCTAAGGATTAGATTGTACAAACATTAAAACTGTACATATTTTCGTTGCATGACAATGTGAATAGAGGCAGGAATGTACACATTTTTGTAGAATTTGATTTTTCTGAATATGAAATTGGAATAATAGTATATCTATTTAGTACCTGTTTGGGCTCCACTCAAAATAAATAAATTTTGGAATAATGATTTTTTTTTTTTAAGAATGCGTAATTAAAAAATTAAGAAAAAGTTTTGAATTTACGTATAGTATTATTTTATTGAAAAATGTGATTAAAAATAAGAAAAAAAAAATACATTTTTCGAATAATGGAGTTCAAATTGATGTCATACTAAATAAACCACCTTGAATGAAAGATTCGGGGGGAAGAAATTAGTATTTGAGCAAATACATGAACAATAATGGTTCATTGGTGAGTGGCAAAACTACAAAGGTGCACGAAATTTCAAATAGTCAAAGATATGACCGAATCCATTTGTTAAAAGAATAATATGTATTCATAATTTGTTTGTTGAGGAATTCAAAAGCTATTTGGAAGAAAAAGGGCCTAAATAAGGACCGTTAGGTAGAGATTATGAAATGTCAAAAGAAGTTTTTGAGATTCAAAAATAACTTTTGAACTCATTTGACAAATTTTATGAAAGTACTTCTTTTAAATAGAAGAATTTTTAAAGAAAGTTGATTTAGTGTGACTTCCTCTTAAAGTATTTCTAGAATAATAATTCTTTTAAAAGTTAGTTTTTAAAAAAATTAAAAAAAAAAAATAAGGTAGCTTTCTTGAAAGACTCTTCTACAGAAAAAAATCATGCTAAACGGGCCATAAAGATTCGTTTGTCATGATTTCTGTTTTTGATTTTGCTTCTTATGAGTAAGTTATCTTAGGTTAACTTTAATTAAAAACTCTTTTAGTCACACAAATTAGCTTAAAAATTTTATTTAAACATATTATAAAAAACTTAATAACCTCTTCGTAGGGTGGTGGCTTGTTCTAAAAATATTAAACTTGAAATTTGATAAGTCGTTTGATCTTCTAGACAAATCAACTCACTTATTTGAACATTATAAGCTATGATATTATATTAAATATTAGGGTAATTAGTACATAACGTTCCCACATTTTACTGTTATTGTGAAAAATGTCATTACATTTCCTTTTTAACATTTTCACCTTTATTTTCACCTTTCATTTCGCAAAAAGTCAATTTCATCTATTTTCTCCATTAAAAATTGTAAAATGACGAATATAACATTCTCTTTAAATAAAAAAAGAAAAAGAAAATTTTAATTGTAATTGTAATTATAGTCCCAATTTTTTTTTAAAAAAGGGAAATGAGTCCCCAAATAAATTATTAAAAGAATAATTAGCATATAACGTCCATACATTTCACCATTATAGCGAAAAACGCCTATACCTTCTTTTTTTGTATTTTCATCCTTAATTACACATTTGAATACGCAAATCATCTTTTTTATTTATTTTCATCAAATTTCTCAATAAAGACATGTGAAATGATGAATATACACTCTCATTAAAAAAAAAGTAAATTAAAGAAATTTTTTTCATTTCTATTTTTTTAATAATTTATTTGGGATTCTTTTGCACATTTTAATTTTCAAATTTTTTTAATATTTAATTGGAACTCTTTTGCACTTAAAAAAACAATTTCTAATTTTTTAATATTTTATTTGAGGTTCATTGGCACTATTTTTTTAAATTAATTTTTTATTTTTTATTTTTTATTAATTTATTTGGAACTTGTTTGCAATTTTTTTAAAAATTGTAACTATGGTTGCAATTAATTCTTTAACTTTTTTATTTAAATATGAGCGTGTATTCATCATTTCATAGCTATTTATTGATAAATTGGATGAAAATTAATTGAAATGATGGTTTGCGCAATCAAATATGTAATTAATGATGAAAAAGTCAAAAAAATGGACCTTTTTCACAATAGTAGTAAAAGATATGGACATTATATGCTAATTATCATTTTAATAATTTATTTGGGATTCAATTACGCATTTTCAAAAATATGATTATAGTTGCAATTGATTTTTTTCTTTTTCCTTTTTTTATTGAAGGAAAATAGTATATTCGTCATTTCACAATTTTTAATTGAGAAAATTGATAAAAATGATCTTTTGCGTAATGAATTGTATAAATAAGGGAAAAAATGTCAAAAATGAAAGGGAATGACGTTTTCCACAATAGTAGTGAAATGTGGGAACGTTTTGTACTAATTACCCTAAGTATTACAGTTTTATTTTAAAAGGTCAAACTTATCAATATAAATTAGCTCAAATTCATGTTGGTTAGTATTTTGTGCGGCTAAAAATATTTTCACCACGGTTTTTAATATGAATTTTTACACAATATATCGTATATGTCTCTCAAACTTTTTGTCATCACATTCTTACTCTTACATTAACATAAATCATTCATGATTATGATTTCTCGTCAAAATTTTCTTTAAAATAAAGTAAAAAGACTTATTTGATCATTTTATTTTTAAATAAGTAAAATAATAATAATAATAATAATAATAATAATACAATTATATGACCCTCATTTTAAAGCACGTTAACATTTATTTTTGGACGAATCATTGTTAAGGACAATAGTTTTTAATTAATAAAATGTTAAAAATAAAATTGTGATGAAAAATGTTCCTATGAAACACGTAAGCGTATGCGATCGTTGACAAATAATATAATTGATGAGTTAAGACTTATCGTCCCAGATTGAATAAATTTCAATCAAGTTTACTAGTTATGTATGAAATTCGAATTGTGTAAAGAAAAGAGAGATTTTGATTTGATTTTATATTAAATTATCTAAGAATTGGGTAAAATTAGGATTTTTTAATCAAATTATGGATTATTGTATTAGATTTTGAATCACTCATTGCTATTTAATTCAATTCTTGATTTGTAATCTGATTTCGTTCATGCGTTCTTGACAATCGATAAAATTATGAATATAATTTTCTTTTCTAAAACAAATTAAATATATCCTAACAACAACCCGAATCTATTCTTCAATCAAATTCGAATGATTAGAATGGATTAAAACTTAGATTATTTATATAATTGCACACGTAATAAATGTTATTCTTAATTTCTATTACACATATGTTAATTTTATCGTTTTTTAAACTTATTGTAAGTCTCTCATCACCACAACAAGCAACTATTTATTAAATTAGTAGCCAATCAATTAAATAATGCAATAGACATACAAAATTAATCAAGAAATGTAACAAATAAACTAAACTACTAGTCTTGATTTAATATAAATAAATAATAAAGTTCATCTTCATCCAATATAAAAAGGATTTAGCAGAGCATATTAATATATAAATTACAAGAAGAAAAATATAAAAATATCACTCAGATCATGAAATAAATCAAAAAATGTTGATCTTCAAAATCTTGATATAATTGAATTTCAATTCCTTGCTAATACTTGAACTCATCTTTCAAAATATAGTAATTGGCCCCTTATTCTTAATGATTTTGATGATAATATTTTGTATTAAAAGACAATAGAGGGTTTTTTTTTTTTAATGCGTAGCCCTCATTCTCTATTTATAAGAGTTAGAAAATAGGTTAAAATCAAATCCAGTTTGGGTTCCTAAAGAGTTTGAACCGCGAAAGGAAATTGCTGATTCATCTGCGAAAATGGCCAGTGCACGTGCATGTTTGCTTCGATTCGTCATTGAGCAGCTTTTAGTATTTTGATCATAACTCTCTCTATGGATATTTGATTGAGGTGATTCAAAATATGTTAGAAAGATAATTAAAAGGGGTACAATTATTCTAAACATATAATTTTTCCAATTCAAACGCTTCCTATTCGAAAATTGAGTTTCAAGTTGAGGCTAAAAATTCGGAGCATAACTTCTTCGATTGAAAAGTGATTTGTGAAAATACTTCCACTATATTTCACTCATTGATCTCCAATTGCAGCCAATTGATCCTATATAATTTTCAATCATCATTTTGTGGTTCAAATCAAATATTGAATGTTTACAATTTGGTCCCCAAACTTTGAATTTTCTTTATTTTCGCACGTTTTTCGTTGATTTCTTCTAAATCTGAATTCAATCTAACAGACATAATTAACACAAAATTGAGCTATAACTCATCTGAAACACTAACAAATACTCTAATTTAATGGCTTAAAGAAGTGTACGAAATATACTTGTCAAAAAATTTATGGATATAAATGTGTAATGAATATTAATTAATGACTTTCAATATATATATATATGATCACCGTTATCCTATCTAAGCAAAGTTAGGATTTTTGCCCTTTATCAGAATTTACTAATATAGATTTCTAGCAAGTAAAAATTATTTAAATGAGGACCACTAAAAAAAAAAAAAAAGCAGCCTTAACCTTTTCCATCATATTTGTATTCTTAATTTTTCATTAATTAACACATTATTTTTAATGACAGTTTTTGTCCAAAAACCTTTAGTGTGCTATAAATTGAGGGGTAAAATTCCTTTTTAGTTTTTGATAGAATTTTGGATATAATGTACTAAATAATAGAAAGTTGAAGAAAAAATGCGATACATAAAAGTATTTATATATATAATATATTAAATATCACATCGAATGAGAATTATTTTTTGAACTATTTTATCCTTACTTTAATTATTTTAATAATACTTTACTTTCATTTTTCAATATGTATTTAATTATTTCAATAATATACTACTTTTCGTTTTTCAGTATGTATTTAATTTATTAATCATTTGAACCATTTGAACAATATTATCATTAATTATTTTTCAACTATTTAGTTATGATGAATTAACATTTGATACATCCATTTTCTTACTTTTCGTTTTTTAATCTATATATATAATTTGTTTAACCATATTTGATAGATTTATTATCTTTTTGTTTTTCAATATGTATTTGATTTATTTAATTATTTGAACAATATTATCATGAGTTATTTTGTTAATTATTTAGTTATGATCAATATATATTTGACACATCCATTCTACTTGATTGGATAGTAAATTAAATTCATTAAAAAAAATTGGAACAAAAGACGAATACTTTTAAAATTTTATTCCAAGTGATTTATTCAATAAATGTTAAAATACAAAGAAAGTAGTCATGGCAATGGGCTGAACCTTAAACCCACGAGTTCACGAGCCGAGCCTGCTTGTTTGCTCATGGGCGAGCTCCGCTCTTTCCACGAGTTCACGAGTTCGCGAGCTCACGAGCTGAGCTGGGATTTTTTTTCTTTTTCACGTTTTTTTAATTTTTCTTTAATTTTTTGTGGCTCGGCTCGTCAAGCTCACTTGTGGCTCGCCTCAAGCTCGTCTTTTGATGAGCACGAACGACTCGTAGCTCGTTTTTTCACGAGCTGAGCAGTCGAGCCGACGCCCCACTCAACTCGATTGACACCACTAAGAGAAAGTAAGTGGAGAGACATAATATATATCTATAATAAATAATTCTAATTGACATATTCAACAAATATGAAGAAATGAGTTGAATGTTCAAGTTCAAATCAAAAGGGTAACTGAAAGGACTATTACAATTGACTTTTTCAACTATTTAAATTGTTTTCACAAACTAATTTTTATTTCATTTGAATCAAAAGTTCATTCCACATAAACAATTTGTATTAATTATTTTTTATATTATTATATCTTTCAAAATTATTTTTATAACACTTAAAAAAGTATTTCAGAATAATATAACATACGTTCAAATATGACTAATTGCCATAAATATAACAACAAATAAAAATTATGGACAGTTCATTCAATTAAAATAGATTAATGTGCACGCTCAACTATGACTAATTGACATAAATATAACAATTAATAAAAATTATGGACAATTCATTCAATTAAAATAGAGTAATGTTATCTAGTCTCATTAAGTTTCAGTCCCAGTTTAAGTAGTGTTGATATGGAATTTAATGAAAAGTAAAATAAACAACTTATTTAATTTTACCTTTCATGTAACTTAACATTTAGCATCATTTAAATTGAGATTGCAATCCTTACCTATCATTATTAATTAAAATATAGTGCACTTATGTTTAGGCTTTAATTAACTGTAGTATACTTGGTCAAGTTAACAATGCACGTGAGCTTACGTGTAGTATGAAAAGACGTTACGTACATAAGCTACACGCATTTTTCTTTATTTAACGCACGCGTTATTTATGCCTATTTTTCCGTTAGCCTCGTGCAAAAACTTGTGACAAATTCAGAAAGAAAATCCACAGTAGGTGAATACAGTGGCATACAGAGAAAAATATGTATAATTTTACACTGAAAAAGACAGTAGGCTATATTCCAAGTTCCAACTATATAAAATCATAGCCTTTGATGTCCATCAATCTCGTTCTTTCCTGCCTCTTTCTCAGATCCTTCCTCTTCTTCTCTCTCAAAGTATTCTTTAACAATGATTTATGAAGCTTTCACATGGTTACGTTTGTTATTGTTCTTCATTACTATAGCCTCTTTCTCTATTGTTTCTCTCTCGGTTTTTCTTCCGAGATTGAAGCCATGGTGTAGTTGTGAAATCTGTCAAAGTTTTGTCAGTTCAAGATGGTCCTTGGAGTTCAGTAATTTGTGTGATTGGTACTCTCATCTTCTTCAAAAATCGAAAACCGGAACAATTCGTGTTCATGTTCTTGGTAATATTATCACTGCCAATCCAGAAAATGTTGAGTACATGCTCAAAACAAGATTTGATAATTACCCAAAAGGCAAAAAATTTTCATCCATTTTGGGTGATCTTCTGGGGAGAGGGATTTTCAACGTGGATGGCCACTTATGGAAGTTTCAGAGGAAAATGGCTAGTCTAGAACTAAGCAATCTTTCTGTAAAATCATATGCATTTGAGATTGTAGTGTCTGAAATTCGTTCCAGGCTATTTCCTGTATTTTCCTCTTTTGCCGGTAAAGAAAATGGTGTTCTTGATTTACAAGACGTGTTTCGAAGATTTTCATTCGATAGCATCTGTAAATTTTCATTCGGACTAGACCCCGGCTGCCTAAAACTGTCACTGCCCGTTTCAGAATTTGCAGTGGCCTTTGATCTTGCATCAAAATTATCAGCAGAGCGCGCATTGACAGTATCGCCACTGATCTGGAAAATCAAAAGATTTTTCAATTTAGGCAGTGAGAAGAAACTGGGAGAAGCCGTTAAATTGGTTAATGTCCTAGCTGAGGAGCTGATCAAGCACAAAAGAAACATGGATGTCTCCTCTCATGAAGACCTTTTGTCGAGATTCATGACCAATATAGACGACGACAAATTCCTCCGGGACATTGTCATAAGCTTTGTCCTGGCAGGGCGAGATACCATTGCCTCAGCCTTAACCACTTTCTTCTGGCTATTGTCAAATCATCCCCATGTCATGCTGGCTATTCGCGAAGAATCAGACCGAGTAATGGGGTCGAAAACTCAAGATCTCGCGAGTTTTAAGCAATTGAAGGAAATGCATTATCTACAAGCAGCAGTGCATGAGAGCATGAGACTATTTCCCCCAGTTCAATTTGATTCAAAGTTCTGTCAAGAAGATGATATTCTCCCAGATGCTACATTTGTAGCAAAAGGCACTAGGGTTACATACCATCCCTATGCAATGGGCAGAATGGAAACAATTTGGGGCCCGGATTGCCTTGAGTTCAAGCCTGAAAGATGGTTACAAGATGGGATTTTCAAGCAAGTAAATCCTTTCGAGTACCCAGTATTTCAGGCCGGGTTTAGGGTTTGTTTGGGTAAAGAAATGGCATTGGTGGAAATGAAAATTGTTGCTTTGTCTTTGATTAGGCAGTTTGACATCCAAATGGCTAACCCAAGTCACACTCTTAAGTTCGCGCCGGGCTTGACTGCTACAGTAAAAAATGGTTTGCCTGTGTTCGTGCAAGAAAGGAATCAATAGTCTTACTCAAATCTATCAAAAACCTGGCTAAAAATCATCAGACGAGACATTTGTTGACGAACATTTTCCGTCAAACTCTACAATCTCGTGACACGATCTTCCATGAAGCTAAACGATTGTACATGCATTAATGCATTTCGATACATTTTAAAATCTTGATGGAAATGAATGTCGGACGTTAGATGCAATGAACCCAGCTTGATAATTTATACAGCTTTATTCTCATTGTTTATACTGTAGATGTTGCAGTTTGAAGCACAAGAAAACAATTCAATGTGCAGTGGATAAGGTGGTGGGTCTAGGGCCACACGTTTTTGCAATTCTATAATGTTTGTAGAATTATTTTGGTAACTTTGGATCTCGAAGCGTCTTGAAAATGTTGGATTCACACTTTGAAATTATTAATATATTAGTGTATGTATACTTTTAAGAACAATATTCTAAACTTTTTCCAAGTATAATTAAAAACGATTAGACTGGAGAGTGAACATT
Source organism: Fraxinus anomala (assembly GCA_903798345.1). Taxonomy (NCBI): domain Eukaryota; kingdom Viridiplantae; phylum Streptophyta; class Magnoliopsida; order Lamiales; family Oleaceae; genus Fraxinus; species Fraxinus anomala. The sequence continues at coordinate 10,126 of CAIGRN010074516.1, forward strand.
TATGTCGTGTGTTGACGAAGTGTGCGATTAATTAACAAGTAATAAAATGAATTTGAATTCAAGTATCATCCTACAAAGATTGATTTAGTTCAATTTTAATTATCGCGACCGTAACTGAAACAATAATAATGTGATGTATTTGTTTGTAACAAATTAAAACTAAAATAATCTACTCATGCAATTATGAGTAAATTAATTAAGCTAAATGCAAATTATACTGAATGCAAGTTGTTGTGTTCTAATGAATGACAAGCGCACGAGGATCTCGAATTCCCATGTAATAATCATTTTTAATTTTGATGAATCAATATTTTTATTTTATTCAATAATCTCTCTAGAGTAATATTAAACATATTCTCATATATGATCTAATTATATTTCTATGAATTTTGATTGGATCTTGACGTCATGTATTTTTTAATATTTCTTGTCGTCCTCTATGCTCTTTAATGGGTTCTAATGCGTGGTAATCTATTTTTGGACGATTTTGTCTTTAAAGACGCCCCCAATATCGTTTCTATAAGAGTTGAAGTCATTAAGGAAATTATATTTTTTCCCCTCTAAAGTATAGGTGCGACCGCATAGGAAGTATAGGTGCGACCGCATAGGGTATTGAAATGGAACTCATGGATTCCCTATGGCAACATATTCGACCAAATGGGAGATCATGCTATGCAACCGCATAGCAAAGGGAAAAGTCCAGTTTTTACGTTTTAGTCTTTGAACTCCGTTTGCTCGTTCTTTGCTCTCTTTTTTCACTTCTTCTTCTTTAAATAATTTATTCCTTCGCTCAATTGGTTTTCAACTCTTTCACATATTTGTTTCTCTTTTTGGATTATCTTTCAAATATTTGCACTTTGGTCCCTAATATTTGATTTCTTCTATTTTAGTCATTTTTTCGCTTAGTTTTTTTTTCAATTCCACCGTATTCATCAATGTTATCCTACAAAACATAATTTATATAGAATTGAGTCATATTCCAATATATTTACCAACAATTATCTATGTTTTACTGTCTAAATAAGTAAGTAAAATGCACTTATCATCGTGTGATAAAGCTTATAGAATAGACATAAGATTTAGGTTGTGGTTGCTGAATAGTCCAAGAATATGTTGCGGTCGTGATTTCTTTTCCCTTTTTACCGTTCATCTTTTATCTTCTTCATTATTACTACATTATTTTTAAAGGTTAAACCCCAATCTTGAGGGTCCCCCACCGCCCTGCCCCTAGAGCATTGTGGAGGAGGTAAATCGCAGGATGTGCCTTAGCAGGCCAGGATACAAGAGATGCCATACTGGTGCCCACAAAGAGTCCAATTCCAAACCTTGTAAGAGGTAGAAATCGAACCCTCACACTGCGGCTGCCAGCTCAGTAGAGACTACCTCACTCTTATTCTTTGCACCACTGAACTATGTCCCGGGGGGCTATTACTACATTATTTTTAAATAACGATGATGCTTGATNGCAGAAATCGAACCCTCACACTGCGGCTGCCAGCTCAGTAGAGACTACCTCACTCTTATTCTTTGCACCACTGAACTATGTCCCGGGGGGCTATTACTACATTATTTTTAAATAACGATGATGCTTGATTACAGACAAAATGAATGGTGATTGAATCTAATGACAACACTTTTTTTGTATTATAAATCAATTCTCATTCGTGTAAATTGGTCCATCTTGGTACTTCAATTCTCAAATTTTGATTCTTAACTAAATTATAACAATTAATTTGAAAAAAAAAAAATTTCTTTTTACTCCAAATTTAATCAACTTCATTAGACAACACTGAACATAAATATATTTTTTGATAGAACTTATTTACAGAAATGGTCCCTAACCTATGGCTCTTTTGGAAAATCGGGACCTTTCCTTTCAATCTTGACTTTAACGAAAGTTTAGGTGTGGATATACTTCTTCCAAGCAGATAACCGTTGCAAATTCAGCTCTTGTTTGACAACTATTATTTGAAAACTTTTTTTTTACATACTCATTTTTAACTATACATTCACACAATAAAATATTCTACACAGAAACCCAAAAATTTTCATACTTTTTATTCACATATTCTTCTAAAAATCACTAATCAAAACTTTATTTTTTTCAAAATAATGATTGTTAAACAATGGCTCAATTTTATTGGCAAAATGACCAATGTACCCTTGTTTCTTAGATAAAATAAAGGGAAAATTGCAATCACATTACCAAACCTTTCATTTTATGACAGACCTAATCCAAAAATTTTATTTGTACCATCTACAATATCAAACCTTTCAAAAATTAACATCGGAAGTCCAATATGATAGAATCTATTAGTTTATCTCTTAGTTGACCAAAAGTTAATGATCAACCCAAATTTTGACTAATCTTTAAAGGGCAAAAGCGTCAATTTACATTTTTCATATAAAAGAATTAGAATAATTAAATAAGAAAATGAAAAAGAATTTATCAACTTTCCCCAACCCCCAACTCCCACCCCCAAATCCAAAACACACCCATCGTCATCGTCGTCGTCACTGAGTTACTTTTAACCAATTTTGGAAACTGTAAGCCCAAACCATTGTCTGGTAATTTGAAATCCTAGACTGCAATAAGCCACGTGTTTTGACAATCAAATTTAGGCGATTCATCGGTAGGAAATGAGGGTTAAACATGGTGCGTTTTATGTAATTGGAGGGCTAAATATTGGCGTGGTGGGAAACGAGGTGGCGCATGTATATGCCAGCTCAATGGATTTATACGACGTGGAGGCGCTTGGGTTGTTGAGGAGCAGAGCAGTTCCCGACAGTGGCTATGTTGTGGTGCCCTGCGTGGTAAACCGATATTTATACATTCTATTAGGCCATGCAGTGGAACTTTCTTTCTAGAAATTCAACGGGTTGAGAAAATTAGGAGAGTTTAGGGAGTTGCAAAGGATTAAGCCTCCACCAATGCTTGCGCGGGTGAGGTTGGATAGCACGGCGGGGTTCAGCTTTGTCGGGGACAGAGAACGTGGTGATGCTTTTACAAATAGTAGGTTGTATAGATATGGATGATAAAAAATCTGGCAAGCCCAATACTCGCGGGCCCGCGCTGAATGGAGCGGCATTACCCGCTAAATCGGGTGTTTGGATTGGGTACCCGTCCTGCTTAATATATTTTAATTTTTTTAGAATTTAATACTTTAAATAAAAAACTCCACAAAATTTCATTCGTTCTAATAGAAAATGATAACTAAAATTATCTAAAAAATATGATAAACAGGAAAAGTCTTAATTTACCAAATATATTTGAATAATTTAATTTTTAAAAATAAATAAAAGAATTAAAAGATTTATTATTATCTCACTTTAATAAATGAAGGCAATAAAATAAATTATAAAAAAATTTAAAAAAATTAAACGAGTAGTAAACGGGACAAGGGTTTCAACCTGACCCGACCCGACTTATCATGCCCCTCCTTAAACGAGTAACAAGACAAATACGGGGCAAGAAATTACCCGACGGGCCAAGGGAGGTTGCCCTGTCCTTGACCCGTCTCGTTGCCATCCTTATGCATAGATGATTTATTAAGAAGAAGTGGGCGGAGCGAGAGAGGATTAAAGGACTGGTGTTGGTATACGACAATGCCATTGAGGAGTTAAGTAGAGAAGTGGACTCGCCAACAATGCTTCGATGTGTCGCGTGTGTTTGTGTGGAGTGTTAGCATGGTCACGACAGTTGGCCCGACGATGGATGTGTAGGTTTCGAATTTGGATTTGTGTGTGGATGGGGCGGGGGTTGGGAAAGATGATCATTTTTTTAAAATTTGGTTATTCCAATTCTTTTATATAAAAAATGTAAATGAATATTTTTATCCTTTAAAAATTATTCAAAATTTGGGTTAATCATTGACTTTTGGTCAATTAACGGATTTCGTTAAATTGGATTTAAGATGCTAATTTTTGAAATGTTTGGTATTGTGGATGGTATAAATGAAAAGTTTGGATCAAGTCTGTCATAAAAGGAAAGATTTGGTATCGTGATTACAATTTTCCCTAAAATAAATGAAGGCCAAAAAGGCAAAAAGAAAAAAATAGAAAGATAGACAGATAGAGAGAAAAATAGGACCAAAAAGCAAATCTTATCTTAAAAACAATTATTTCATTTTCTTTTCCATTTCTAGTGGCCTCTCCATTCATCAATCAGACCCAAGTGCCAAATTTAAGGCAAAACTAGGCGCCGTCGAAATGGCAGCTGGCACAACGTCTGTGCACCGTGCCATGTCCAATTTTTACCCTTCTACCAAGCCCGGTGATGGGTTTGGGCGGCCCAGGAGAGTTGGCCACCGCCTGGTGCGGTGCTGCGAGGTGGGTGTTGGGGTGGCGGAAAAGAAGACGGTGCTAGTGAAGAATGGAAATGATTCACTTGAAATTTGCAGAGTGCTTAATGGGATGTGGCAGACCAGTGGTGGATGGGGCAGAATCGACCGAGACGACGCCGTCGAAGCTATGTTCAAATACTCTGACGCTGGTCTCTCCACCTTCGACATGGCTGACCATTGTATGGAATTTTACCCCTATGCCCCTCTTACCTAAATTCTTGATTTATTTATTTATTTGTTTTGTTTTTTTTGTTATGACGTGTTTGGTCCTGCTTAAAAGCCAAAAATATTGATTTTTTCATGCACCTTCTAAAGCGCAACTAAGTGGAAAGAAAGTTATTTTATATACTGGGGCAACAATGTCATTTAAAATAAAGAATGATGGAGGAGAATACATGGCTGACAAATAAGAACAGATAGGATAAAACCATTTCCACAAGTGCAGAACTACTTATTAACTACCCTTTGGTTATCACTCTCTCAATGGCACAAATATTAAACCTATCATTTAGCCAATTCACTTTCAACTCTATAAAGATAAACCCAAAATGTAATAGAGTAATTGAATCAAGAAAATCATTTGCAAGGCCATTTCAGTGTGTGTTAATAGATGATAAGAAAAGAGTGGAAGTCAAGAATGGGAAAGAATCATTGGACATTTGCAGATTGGTTAATGGGATGTGGCAGACTAGTGGTGGATGGGGCAGAATTGATAGAGATGGTGCAATCGATGCCATGCTTCAATATGCGGATGCTGGATTAAACACTTTCGATTTAGCTGATATATGTAAAGCACATGATAACATTTAGAATTGATTAGCATTACTCATTTCATTTATGCTTCTGTGGAAAACATATTCTCATTACAGCATAGTTTTGAGAAGCTATTGATTTAAGTCCTTTAGGATTTCTGCTAGTTCTGGATTTCTTGATTATGAGCGTATAGAATCTTGACGCACCTCGAGTAAACACATAAGATGCAAAAAGGGATGTACTACTGTTTATTCACGGCATGAGTATTTAATGCATGTGATTAGTGGTTCTGCGATTTACTTGTGCATATTCTGCAGATGGACCTGCAGAAGATCTTTATGGTATATTCATTAATAGAGTACGTCGAGAGCGCCCACCAGAGTATCTGGAAAATGTCAGGGGGTGAGTGCTGATATTAGTGTTATGTTGTTTTGGTTTTGTTAATTTTCGATTGTTTGCAATAGCTTTGAGAAATGATGTCTATCTAGTGTGTGCCGAGCAGTTCTCACTCCTCTGCTTCAAGTAAGAGCTAGAGTGCTTCTCCTGTACGGGGGCAAGTGAAGTTAGAATCACTTTAAATAGATCGAGTGCAGTTACCTCAATAAAAAATGAGGGGACTATCTGGTGGAGTTGTGAAAGATAATGAAATCTCCTTGTAATAATATGCATTTGAGTTGTGTAGGAAGAGCAAGGATTATTTTCGGATTATTTTCGATGGCATTTTCTAGATTTATATTTATTTTCTCTATATGCATGCAGTCTTACCAAATGGGTGCCACCGCCCGTCAAGATGACTAGTAACTTTGTTCGGGAGAGCATAAACGTCTCAAGGAAGAGGATGGATGTTGCATCTTTGGACATGCTTCAGTTTCACTGGTATACAATGTCATTTTAAAGTTTCTTGTGTTGTCCTCAATGAACTTTGACTATGTTTAAACTCAAATGTGTATATCAATTAACAGAACCTTCATAAACTATAAAGCACGAGCTTGGTGTTTTATGTTTTGAGAAATCATTCCTCTCTACATTTGTCTTATTTCAACCATTCCACTGAATTTTTGAACAGCACAATTGATAATGACTTTTCCTTCGGTCTGCTTTACTTAGGTGGGACTATTCTAATTCTGGCTACCTAGATGCGCTTAAACACCTTACAGATTTGAAAGAAGAAGGTTTGTAAAGAAGGTTTGTTTGCATTCAGTTGCCTTTACACCTATCCATAGGTAATCCGAATTTCTTGATTAGACCAGTTGACTTCAGTGATTGGCATGCAGGTAAGATCAAGACTGTCGCATTAACTAACTTTGATACTGAGAGGTTACAAAAAATCCTGGAAAATGGGATACCAGTTGTTAGTAACCAGGTGATAAATCCTTTTTTTTTTTTTTTTGGGTTTCTGGTGCATTATTAAATGACGTCAAGCGAATTGAATGAGAATGTTCTTTGTTTCTTCAGGTACAACATTCAATTGTTGACATGCGTCCTCAACAGAAAATGGCCGAGTTGTGCCAGCTCACTGGAGTTAAACTTATAACGTCTCTTTCTGTCTCTCTTTCACAAATAACTTATAGCAATTGTTGTTGACACTCCACTTTATGCACTCAATTGGTTAATTTTTCAAACTACAAATATTAGCAGTTTTTGTATAATTCCTTATACTTATATTTCTCCTTAAAATAATTTATCAAATGAAATATTACTTTTTAGTCATAGTTTCTGCAGCTTGACACGACAAAGTGAATGCTAATACAGGAAGCTTGTAATCATTTATGCATATGCGTACGCAGTTTTGCATAAATGTCTGCGTAATATGCTTCTATTGGTTACTTAGATGTTTGATGTCCTATTGTCCTAGTGCCAGTATTATAATATTCTCATTTCTTAACCGTGCCCTTGAGCATCTAATGATTCTAATCAATGTTGTGAATTTCGGCATGAAATTAAAAATGCCCCTATAGCAATACGCTGTAAACATTATTGTATCTTGAGCTACACACAGCATTCTCACATTGTCTGCAATCCTGATATTGCATTTATGTGCAGGTATGGAACTGTGATGGGTGGACTATTATCCGAAAAGTTTCTTGATACAAACTTGTCTATTCCTTTTGCCGGCCCGCCATTAAATACTCCTTCACTGCAGAAGTACAAAAGGGTGAGTCTTCTAAATAGCGCATATCAAACCGAAAATGATTTGAATGTTTGTTGCTGTTTTTTTTATAGAATTTCTAAGGAATTTAAAATATCACAAAAGGTTCCAAGCATTTAAATCCTGAAAGCAAATAAATTAACACTGTCAAACTTATAGATCCTCGAAATATAAAGTACAATCTACAACAATAATAAATCAACCCATTAAATTACAAAATCATAACCTATTCTTAAAAATCTCAAATTCCAACCAAAATAAGTACAATAACTGATAAATTTCCAAAATACTAAAGAAAAATTATTGTATCCTTCGGGTTTTCCAAGGAAACTAGCCACTAACTTAAAATTTCTAGGCATCTAAAAAAAATGACAAATACACCAGTAAATAAGTGATCCATAGCATTCTTCTACCAAAATACCATAGTCAGTCGGTCATACCTAAACTTTTTGAGCAGATCAAGTATGAAACAAAAATCTTAAAAGTATTATTCTAAAATAAAATTTATCAATGTAGCAGATTTTGAATACATTAACTGACCAAAAGAATTCGAGAAATAGCATAGAGCTTCATCAGAAACTTTATAAATAGCTCATACAGTATGTTATGCTCGAGTCTCATCATTGCAGAATCATGTTATCATACGAGCTCCTAGTCAGGATCAAAGCATGTGAACCCTTGACCTCGAAGGACAAGTGACCATAGAGTACGTAAAAAGGAGAGACAGAAATTGTTTAGAACTTGGTCAAATAGATAAAGAGTCAAACAGGAGTAATCCTATGGTAATCCGTTCTTACTGTTTAGTTCGTTGTCCATCTCTATCTATTAAACTTTTGTTCATTAAGCCTTGTTGTAAGATCTTTGCGGCAGACTATTCAGATAGTCAAGAATCTATCATAATTTGGTTGTATCCACTATACATGTGCAGAAAAACCAGCTTACTATGTTGTGTCAACTAGCGTTATCCATGGAAATTAACCAGTCACTATATTCATATTTGGGTAACAAATTGTGTATGAAAAATATATGCAGATGGTTGATGCTTGGGGAGGATGGGGTCAATTCCAAGTTTTGCTTCAGACCCTGAAGAAAGTAGCTTCAAAACACAGCGTTTCCATTCCAACAGTAGCTGTGAAATACATCCTCGACCAGGTAAGAAAAAATATATCTTAACGTTAGCTATATGCACATCTTTTTGTTGTCTCGGATTCATTTTGATCAGCTATTTGCAATATTGCAGCCAGCTGTGGCAGGGTCGATGGTAGGTGTTAGGCTTGGTCTATCGGATCACATTAAAGCCACAAATGCCGTGTTTTCTCTTGTTCTTGATGAAGAAGATGTAAGCAGCATACAAGAAATTTCCAAGAGAGGCAAAAATCTTCTGAATGTAATTGGTGACTGTGGAGATGAATATAGGCGCTGATTACATAGTCCAAATCTTGTTAATTTCATCGCTTCATATTTATACCAGAGATGTATTATATATTGAGAAAATTGCATGGAGAGACCTTTTTTTTATTGATTCGACTGCCGCTCTAAATTAAATAATAGCTTTTTTGCACAAGTTTATTAAGTGTTAGCTTCATTTTCCACCCTGAAATCCCTATACTTGCTTCTCAAAAATCATAGACCATGTAAAGCTCGACTTGTGTAGTTCAACTTCTGACTACAAAAAAGTTCATTGGCCAATTTGAAACCAAAAATAAATAAAAAAGAAAGAAAGAAAGAAAGAAAAGATGAATGACTAAATTGAAAAAGAACCCAAATATGGATGACTAAGTTTTTAAAAAGAATGATAATATTTTCTTAGGGATAGAAGTGCGAAGAAAGTGAAGGTTAGGGACAACGACCGTAAATTAGCCATTAAATCTCGTGGTCCAACCATAGCTCATACAAAAGGTAGAAAAAAGCCCAAAACCTGTTTCCTTAAAAGACTTTCGCTCTCTCCGCTTCACTCACAGAGACATTTCATCGAACAGGTCGTGTTCTACAGCAAAGGACACCATGGACGGTATGTTGGACGTCAAGTTTTTACATTCTTTTTTCAAATTAGATTATTTATTTCCTTAAAAGTGGGATTTTAATGCTTTTCTTCTCAGGATGTTATCTTTAGTCTTCAACAAGAGAGAACAGATTTTTCAGCTTTCTGTGTGCTTATGTATCGAACTTGAAATGTTTATTGATGAAGTTTTATTTTGATATTTCATTTAGTCGATTCGCAGCAGACCATGGAGGAAACTATATTGGTGGGAGATGATCTGATGATGGGCCCACCATCACCACTCATTCCACCTGAAATAGCATCTCACGTGCTCGAAGGCGTTGATTTGTGTGATGGAATTTTGAGGAACCTATTTTTATGTAATTCCTTTATTCTCCAAATTTATTTATTTTGGAACGATTAGAGGCAGGAGTTCTGAATTGAAGATGATCGTTTCCTGTTTTGTTTTATTGCGTAGGTTTACAAATTAATGATATTGAGCCATTTTGTCAAGATGAGATTGCACTATATCGACAGTGTGCAGAGAGAAGGGTGAGGTTTTAAGGAATTGTAAGCTTAATTTTTGCATTTCACTATTTGTATGATTTCTTGCTTTGAGATTTACAAGGATGGTCTTGTATCTGTAGGATATAGAACTAAGACAACGCCTTCAAGAAAGTGAGAGGAAACTTGGAACGTCAATGCCTATAGATCAAGCAAAGGAAAGAGCTAATCAGTTGGAATCAGAAGTCACATTGCTGGAGAGGTATGTTCAGTGAACCATGGACCTTTTCTTTTCATTGTTATTGTTGGGTCTGATGTGATGAGCTGAAGAAAATTGATGGGTGTCACTCATTTGGTATTCCTATAAGTTGGTAGTTATTCCTTGGAAATTTTAAAGAGTGAGAAAATTTGCCTTTCTCCTCAAATCTACTAGAAATATCTCTAATAAATGTAGATCAAAGAAAGTAACATGACAAAGTTGGCATTGACCTAGAAAGATTCACTAAGAGTATTCACGGCTGCTGCTGAGTGTTAAGTGTTGTCCTCTATCTCCAATTTCAGGTCTCGAATTTAATTCAATTGTGTATCCCTATTTATTTGCTTGATGAACTTGTTTTTTCAGTTACTTCGAGTTCTGAATAATGATCAAAAGAACATACAAATATTTTTAAAATTTTCAGTTGACTCTATTGTCCTATGCAATTGCTTTTACCGAACTTCTTTTCACATATTCTCTGTCCAATTAAAGGTAAATCAAATACATTTATATTAGACAAAATGTTCAACAAGAGTTCTTTTCTCTATGAGGGAAACACAGGTGACAAGAAGACAGCTATTGTTTTCCGAAAGTTTGAGATATGAGAGACTTTTTTAAAAATATTTTCGAGAGTAGATTCCAATAGATTGTCAAAGTGTACTCTTTTGGTCCATGCTTCTATGCAATTAAGTATAGTCACAACCAACCTTCAAGTTGTTTTCCTATGAGCAGGAATGGAATTTTTATACAAAATAATCTCAACTCTATGCCATTATTCGCTCATAGTTTAATCATGATAAGTTGTTAGATCAAATTTCATCATGGTAAATTAATTGTATACGGTATTATTTGTGCATTTAGACGCTTGATCTTGGCAAGTGGAGTTGAAGGAATGGAAGGATTTCGACAAAGATGGAGTCTGCACGGTTGCCTTACGGATACCAAGTAATTTTATCTGATCTTTGTGTTTTCATCTGGACGATGCCATCTAATCACAAACCACTAGTTTCCAGATTTAGAGATTTCATCTCTAGATAGTTCTCAACAGCACACAAATATGATTATTGTCTCACAGGAGGAGATTGGATGCCCTGAAGCAGGGAATGGAGAACAGGAGAAAGGAAGAACCAATTGGGGATTCAACCACCAAAAGGAGATGGTTCTTTTGGTGAAAATCCATTTTCCTTCCAGGCGCAAGACTTCTGTGCTGACCATTTCAGTCTGTTTGATCCTGAAAGTAGTTGAAGATGGAAATTCAAATCAGATCATAAGAAAAAGAAAGGAAGATTTCCATATCCATTTCATGATTGGAATATGTCTATGTATGGATGATACTTGTTTTCAAGTATATCAATTTTTCAAATATGGAAATTGATTTCATATATCAATTTTCCCATTTTTTTTCTATCTCCTGTTGGTTTCATGGTAAAATATTTATTTCATTTTTATGTAGGGAGTATATTTCGATCTCCCTAGTTTTATGTTGAAGTCATTGTCTTTTGCTTGAGTTAATTTCAACCCTTAGCCATTGCAATATGAGCCCTCATTTTCCAAAATGGCTTCAAACTTAGAAAAGCTATGTAAATCTTGATATATCTGTTGCTGACTGTACCTGATTGGTTTTGGAATGTCTTTTGGAAGATAGTTAAATGACTTAAATCTCTCTATAACCAGATGAATGGCGAAATTTTCTGAAATGTCCAAAAAAAATTATATGTTGTTCCTAGAATTTTGAATTGTTATAATAATTTTTCGGGTCCAATGCCACTATTTGCTTTTCAATCAGAACACTTGCACCTCTCTAAAAATATGTTCTCTGGATCCATTTCTCTCCAGTAACTTTCTTACCTCCATACTTGATCTCTCAGATAATCCGTTATCAGGAAAGCAGCCCAACTGCTATTTGAGCTTAACAAATTTAATCGTTTTTCATTTTTGGGGTAAGTTCCCCACACTATTGGTGCTATATCAGCTTCAACAATAATATCAAAGTAGTGCTATAGGTACAAGGAAATTTTTACAGAAACTTTACAGGGTTCCAAATGGCACAAATTGATTGGCATATGGCAAGGAAAAAAAAAAAAGAATTATGCTATTTGTACCTTGGGGGTATACTTTGGTTTACCCGACCCCACCTCCTCCCTCACATGGGGGTCGGGTCCCACGTCCAATAAATGCGTTGGACCCAACCCCATGTGAGGGAGGGGGTGGGGTCAGGTAAGCTAACATGTACTCCAAAGGGTACATGTAGCAAGATTGAAAAAAAAAAACTGTCAGCAGCAACACTTGTAGAAATTCTGTGAAAAAATTCCCGTGCTCGGGGAATTTTCTATAATTTCATGGGCAAGTTGCCATCTTCTTTGAAAAATTGCAGACTTGAGAATGATTGATTGGGGAGAAAAGAAGCTCAAAGGAGATATTCCAGCATGGATAGGAGCTCATTTAACAAGATTGGCAATTCTTAGCCTTTAAATCTTGGACGTTTCTATAAACAATATCTCAGGGAAAACTCCCAGGTGTTTTAAACAATTTTATTTTATTGATTGAGAAAAATAGTTCAATTGAAACAATTCCAACCGGGGAGGTTTTTTTCCGACAATGTTTTGGTTCAATGGGAAGGGATCCTCAAGAATTTTCTGATATGAGAGGTTTAATTTTCTTGAACTTAGCGTGAAACCATTTTCAAGCATCGATCAAATGGAGATGTTTATATGGCTCGACTTGTCTAAAAACTAGCTTTCTAGAGAGATTCCAATCGGGCTTCCGAATCTAAATTATCTCTATATTCTGGACTTATCATACAATAATTTGACAGAAACAATTCTATTAATCACTCAACTACAGAGCTTTAGTCCTCTGCCTATGCTGGGAACAATAATCTAGTGGACATTCTTTAGCAGATTCCTTGAGATGTTCCTTACCCTTCCCTGACTGCTCATGGCAAAGGAAGCTATGTTGAAGAAGATGATGGGTTCACTCTTTGTGATTAATTTATTATTCTTTAATCATGATGTGTCATCCATGTTTAAGGAGAATCAATCTTGTTACCGAGGTAATGAGACCAATAGGGGAACATATGAGGGAGTATGTGAAAGATCCATTCACCGTCTTTATATTATCATTCTAGGATAGGAAGAACTTGCATTATTGACAATAATGTTAGAAATCGTTGTAGTTTTTCTTATACTGTACTATGTCATCGGATTCCTTCACTCACTTAAGAGAACAAGAATATTTACTTTTTTTCAGACACCGACACTTTGGCTTACATTAAGCTTGTGTTCTGCGGAGTAGCTTCTTTATCTCGTCACGGGAAAGGAGCGACTACTCTTCGTTCGTAAAAAGTTCACTGGGTTCTGAAGTTGATCTTAAAAATTCAATATTATTAAAATGATAGCTTAAGATCTTCTATATGGGGTTATTTTTCATATTTAAGCCATATGGGATTTTTCTGTAATATACTTAGCAAGATGCGATGGCTTGTTTTGTGTGTTAGACTAGGAATATTATTTGTGATTATATCAGTTTCATTTGTTGAGAAATAAGGAATTATCCCCTCTTAAAACAACAAATGGTTGGAAAGATGGGAGCAACAGATGCTCCTATTTTCTAATCATGAAATGTTATCTCAACCTCCATCAAATTTTCGTGCTAAGGTCGAGGATGCTATATAAAGTAAAATTAGCATAAAAACAATTAGTTAATATTTACTCAAATCTAGTTGAGAATGAGTATTCAGATTTGAGTACTATTATCGAAATATCCCACAATCGGCAATAAGTTAAAATTCAGGTGCGTTTGATTGCGAGCACGGAATTTGCATGAATTGCCTAAAACTTGTTTGTATAGAAATTATTAATTAAATGTGTTTGATTGATTTAATTTTCAATTTAGAAAATATTATACGTGTTCAATTTTTTTTATTGTTGGGTATATGAGAGAGAGAGAGAGAGAGAGAGAGAGAGAGACTGAATTACCTGAAAAATTAAAACTACTTCTTACTAAAGAAAATGTTTTCCTTATTTTTAGGAAAATATAGTCACGTGACCAAAAATTGAAAAATATTTTTCATGGAAAAAATTGTTAATCAAACAATCCAAAAGTAAGAATTTGAATGAAAAAAATGACATTTTCATGAAAAATAAATCCAATAAAAAACACTCTTAGTGCTTCAATTAAGTGAAAATTTACAAGATAGTGATAGTAACAAAATTTATAGAATAGTGCTACAAATGGATAATGATTGCAATTTCGAGCCATTTTTACCCCCAACCCACAAGCCCAAGGGCAATACCGGAAACAAAAATATTTCAGAATCTCCAAAACCCTAGGCATAAATTGCCATCTGCGATCCGAGTATATTTTAGCCGAAGCTCAAGTGTTCATCATCTCTTACCTCATAAACCTAGGAGGAGCAGAGATTACCCAGTTTCGGATCCATTAGTCTTCGCACTTCATATTATCTGGTAGATTTTCTCATATGAATTCCCCCATTTATCTTTAAGTGTACACACACATTGGTTTTTATTTTTTTAATTCTTTTGCATCTATATTTCTGCCTTTTTCTACATACTGATTGGTAATTAGGTTTGCTTAACTGAATGTTTGGGTTCGTGAATTAACTTTATTACATTTTTTCTTGGATAGAAATGAAGGTTATCGCGGCTTACTTGTTGGCCTGTTTGGGTGGCAACACCTCCCCCTCCGCAGATGACTTGAAGGATATCCTTGCCTCAGGTTCTCCTCTCTTCAAATTTATATGCTTTGTCTGTGACGATGGTATTCTAAGATTTTTCTTGAAATTTTGTATGCTTTTCTTAGTGCAGATTTATTCTTTCACTATTGATTTGGTGAAATTAAACTGAAATTTGGATTCAATTTGGATTA
>CAIGRN010074522.1:0-14695 GCA_903798345.1 Fraxinus anomala
CGTAGTAAATAGGCGAGAAAATAGGATCGAAGCGGTTCTTCACAAACATCTGAAAAAGTTTTGTGAGCGGAAGAGCGTTGTCGGGGCTTTTCCAGAACTGGATTTTTCCAATTTCTACTTTGATGCTTTGGCCAGGCACCTGGCCCGGGATAATCTGGACGTGGAGTGTAAATCCACAACGGACTTGGAAAATTTATTACAAAACTTAAAAACTATGAATGATTCGAGTTCCTTATTAAGAAATTTCTTAGCGAACTTGAATCATGAGGCCCTTTGGGATAAAGCTTTATCCCACAGACGGTCTTAACAGTTACATCAAATCACGTTGGTTGAAGATGATCTTACGCGGCGTTCAGAACCAGCCTTGAAGTGAATGAATTAGAAAGAACGAAAAAGTAAGGAAATGAGACGACTCTTTCTTGAACTATATCATAAACAGATCTTCCCTTCTACACCAATCACGAGTTTTTATCTATTCCTCTCGTATATCGTCGTAACGCCCTTAATGCTAGGTTTTGAAAAAGACTTTTCATGTCATTCCCATTTAGGTCCGATTCGGATCCCTCTGTTGTTTCCTTTTCCTTCCGCACCTTTTCCTCGAAATGAGAAAGAAGATGGTACACTTGAATTGTATTATTTAAGTGCTTATTGCTTGCCAAAAATCCTACTTCTACAATTGGTAGGTCACCGGGTTATTCAAATAAGTCGTGTTTTCCGTGGTTTTCCCATGTTACAACTTCCGTACCAATTCGGTCGATCCGGAATGGATCGGTTAAACATTCCATTAGGGAGCCTGGTCTTGACTCTTCTGTGTGGTATTCATTCTCGTTCGGCTCTTGGAATCACATCCAGCAGTGGTTGGAACAGCTCGCAAAATCAGTACCAATTCGGTCGATCCGGAATGGATCGGTTAAGCATTCCATTAGGGAGCCTGGTCTTGACTCTTCTGTGTGGTATTCATTCTCGTTCGGCTCTTGGAATCACATCCAGCCGTGGTTGGAACAGCTCGCAAAATCAGACTCTTGTTCTTCCTCTTCAGCGGCCAAAGCATTAATAAGTGGTTTTATTTTCGTTTTGAGTTTACTTCCTGGACGCCCACGCAGCGGGGATATGGGGTAAACAGGGGGGCAGACAAAGCAAGAGGGGGTAAATCCGCTAAGTCCAGCTAGTCCAGTCAAGCAAGTCTAAGCAATTCTGCAGTAACTTCACTTGCTCCGAAGTGACATATAAAATAGTAATAGAATGGATCCCAAATAGCTTTTGACAGCAGACGATTTGTACCATCGAGATAATACCAAACGATTTCCCACTACCAGACGATTTGGGATTGAGATGGGGTACCAATGTCTGATCCCAAGGAATGTCGCGTTTTAGGTTGCTGTCGCGTCTGGGGTTGTTCCTCTCTCTAGGCCTTCAGCGGACGATTTTCCTTTTTAAGGAAGAAGGGGAAGTTCAAGAAGAAGCTGCTTGAGAATCAGCTGTGAGGGGATGCCCTCTTGTTCACGAATGCCCTGTTGGAGGAATATCTACTGTTCTTTCCTTGCCTTGTCCAATAAGCTGTTTGCAGGATAAGGCGAGAAAGATAGAGATATCTCATTAAGAGAGGACGGGACTGCTTCTTCGTGACTGGGACTGTACATGGATTCTAAACCTTGGGCATTCAAACTTGAAGCGAAGCAAGCGGGTGGCATGTGTAACCCGTTATAAGAGTAAGGGTCGTAGCGAGAGGACTAGTAAAGTCAAGCCTTACCTTACTCTTGCAAGTCTTTTCGTGTGCATGTCTGCTTTCTTGTTCTCAGATGCTACATAACCGCTCTTAGTACGAATCCCCTGCGAGTATGCCTCCCTTTCGTACCGATCGTCACTGTCTTTCCTTGATGACTTGGATCAATGAGACAAGGAGTTACTCAGAGCTGTAGTTAGGGCCTTTGCCAAAGGAATGGGACTCCTTCTAAGCGAGTCAATCCCAGTAGAGAGAGGAGGATCCGCCCTAAGGGTTAAATATCCTTTAATGGGATTTTTTTGGCTGCTTCCAGCTAGAAGCACATCAGGCGGGCATCGAAAGTTTATCAAGCACTGCACCGGATTTTCCTTAATCCGAGTAGGCTGCACATGAATAGGCTCTTAGATGCGGCATTATCGCCATTGATGGAGAATAAGCGCTCTTGGAGGATATATAAACCATGAAACGAGGGGAATACTACATATAAGATATAGTTAATGTACGAGCAGGAGAGAGTAAAAAGGCAGAAGAGGAATCGGTTGTGCTAGAATTAGATCTAACCGTATCCGGTGTTTCGAAAGAGAGTAAGCTCTTTTGTGAGAGTTCAGAAGAAAGATTTGCTAACCGTGAAATCATCTGCCCTGCTGTAAGAAAGGTAACTGCTTTCGTAGCAGCTCAACCAGTAGCCGGTGTAAGCAATTGAATCATCATAAGAGTTAAGTTAGCAGGGCTAGGGCTGTCATCCCTCCCCTTGGATGGCCTAGCTGTTGGAAAAATAAGAGCTGTGAACGCAGGAACTGTTGGCAATAACCGTTGGTAGAGTTCTTGTTTCCGGTGTAGATGTTATCAACTCGGTAAGGCGAAGAACAACAAAAATTCCCGAGAAAATGAAAGATTTCGATTTCTTAATGAAATCGGATTGATGGACAGAGAATGGCATTGATGCCATAGAAGAAGCTCCTGGTGGTTCAGTCAGGTAATCAGTAACCGTTGCTACCCTTGCTCGAGTTTGGGTAATTGTGAAATCATCCACTGCTCTCGTAACCCTTGCTTGGCTCTCTCCTGTTGATTATGCCTGATCTGATGGAGGAAGAACCGCGCTTAGAAATGTGAACGTAACCTTCGCTATTTCATCTCCGGCTATTGAGCCAAGTGGAAGAACTGATTGCACAATTGAAAGAATAGGCTCTGGTACTAATGACTTAACTGTTGATGGAAGGAACTTCACTCAAAGCTGGGGAAGGAAAAAAAGAAAGGCTACAAAGGCAAGTGAGGAAGCAAATCACATAAGAAAGAGTAGGCATCGAATGCTGCTATTGAATACGCTCTTGTTGGTGAGTGAATAAGCGCTCGTATCAGCTGTGAGCCTATTCTTCTTTAATCTGACTCTATCAATTTCATTTCTTTTTCATGTACATCGATTATAAGAAAGGAGAGAGCCAAGGTAATGATTAGATGCTCTCCTTAGCCGAAGAAGAGCTCTTGGTAATATCTAAGGTAAGAAAAGAATGAATCCAATGCTGGTGGAAGGTTCAAGACAGAAGGAAGACTGTTCTCAGGACAAATGCCACAGACGGAGCTCTTACTGTTCTAGACTAGGCTGCACATTCATAGGTTGCAACCCCTTTTGAGTCAAAAGATATCCACTTCGGACTCTAGCTATTTCTTATTTCGGGGAAGAGCCGGTGCCTATAATATGCCTTATCTTTGAAAGGAAGTGCCATACCTAGCCAACTCTCTTTATTGGGGCCTAGCCTGATTGCCCATTAGTAAGGAAAGGAGGATCTTGACGTTTCATATTAATAGGATGCTATCGAATAGAGTTTTGTCGCTAAACCCGGTAATTGGGAATAGTTAATACGAAAAATAGCAAGTGTGGGACTGATTACTGTTCTCTTGATGCGTATTTTACTCCATTATTCCTTTATATTCTTATTCTCATAATCTTATATTATTATTAAATATGAATCTTAATCTTAATTCATATTCCCTAGTCTAAGGCTATTAAGACACCGAAGGAAGAGGAAATGAAAGTCTTAGAATAGGAAGACCTATTCTTTTACAACCGGAAAGAACACCGGATCGGCTTTTCCGGTGTTAATATAGATAAGAGAAAAAAGGGAAAAGTCTTTCTTAACTGCAACAGTGTTCGTGGCACTTGCCTTACCCAGCTTTTAAGGAAGTCCTTGAAGATGATTTCAAGTTGATTGATATTGATGTCTTCACTTTCTCGATCGGCATAGGCGGCCGAGGGTACCTTACTAGAGTAGTCATCCGTACTGATCACGGATAGGCGGTTATAGCAAAGCCAAAAATGTTTTTCTATTCCAGGAGATGGATTTTGTCTATGAAAGGCTGGTATGGTTAGTTCCTGTCCCCTTTTACTACTGGACAAGGACGAGTTGTTTTAGAACTATACTACACTGAACTAGCCCTAAGATGCGATGGTTATATCAGAAATATCGACAGATCGCCATCCAGAGAGGGAAGTTCTATTTCTTGAGAGACTGAAGGGGGAAGACCCCAAAGATATGATTGGCTCTTCCTTCATGAATACTTCCCTCTGGGTACTCATAATAGTACTGTATGTAAGCTTCACCCCTCTCCAACCAGTCGAGTTACTCCATTCCTCTCCCGCCTTAAGTGCTGATTTTCCTGAGCGAGTAACTCGTTTTCCGGTTGTGGTAAGGATTCGTTAAGCAGCCCCGAAAGCATTCCATTCCGTCCTAACTTTAGAGTCGGTGCTAGCTTCTTCCCTTGAGTTGTCTGCTTTGTCAGTCTTTTTGTATTCGTGTGTGAGGCTAGCCTCTGCCCGGGAGTCTTCGAAGTCAGGCTCATGTTCACTCCTTTTGATTGGAGTAAGCGTAGGAGCAGCAGTTGATTCTTCTATCATTGGATTTTCAGTCTTGGAAGTGGTGAAGCGAGGGCTGGGGCTGGGGACAATGGTTCCATCAGGCGCATCAAGCTCGGAGGGGCGAGTCAACCAAGCGCCACTAAGCGTGTCGGATCTCACAAAGGCCACCTCGTCGACCGAAACTGGTATCATCATCTATAAAGCCCCGAGCCCGGGTGGTCCGGTGGAAATCTTCGAGATTCCCGAGAGCCCTTCCAACCACGTCCCTTCCTCCCCGGGACCCTCTCGGCCGGTACCTCCTCTTCCGGCCCCTTCCGGCCCATCAAGCTCGTCCTCGTGGACGGAGGATTCATTTGAACTGCGGGTCTTATCAGAACCCTTTTCCGAAACGGAAATGGAGGGAACGGCGGTGAATTCTTCGATCCCAAGGGTGGGGCGCGATGAAGCCCCAATCCTGTTTCCGGAGCAGGCGGAGGAGGAGACGACTGCATCTCATGCCAATCCGGCTCACGATCAGGGTGCAGTAGCTCATAATGAGATTCTAGAAAAAATTGATTCACGGCTTCAAGAGAAGCTTGTACGATACTCCAATCGCCCAAGTATTGTAAAAAAATTTCCTACTCTCGATTTTCAAAATGTAGACTTTGCAGCTTTGACCAAGGAGATGGCCCAGGGAGAGGTAGGACTTGATGTTGACTATAAATCAACCCAAGAATTAATAAACTTGTATCCCGAACTTAATAATATGAACCGCATTCGAGAAGTGATGGACGCTGTCCTAGAGAAATTAAAAGAAAAAAGTTCATAGACAATGAAATGATAGAGAACTACGTGCGACTTGATCCCTTAGGGTACGTAGGCAGCTTGGAAAAAGACGCCAAGTTCAGTCCTGGTCCTTACTCTTCCTTAAAGATAGTTCCTTGTGCGTACTATTACAATACGGGTTTACATTATTCCTTGCCTCACACCCTGAGATAAGAAGGCAAGGGTCCAAAAGGGAGTGGCAGAGGACCAAGACGATACCGAGGCTGAAGAGGGAAGCTTGTCTTTCAGATGCTTAGTGGGCTGTGTTATAGCAACGAAATAGAAGAGGTTCGGAGATGGACTAGGGTTCACAATGAGAGAATATGTAGACCTTGTTAGCGGTACATCATCAGGAAGAGATGTAAAAAAAGGATTCTCCTTGCCGCCTGGATACACTGGAATAGTGAAAGAAAGAAGCCACAATTCTATTAATTAGATTCCGCTCTCAATAGAAGGCTTTCGCACCTCAACATCTTTCCTCTGCTCGCTTGAAGTTTAGATTGCATTGCCGCCGCATATAGCATGGGGAATCTGGTTTAGCACCCACATTTAGGAAAAAAAGAAAGACTGACGAGCAGCTAGAGCTCTTCTTCTCGAAAATCTGTCTTAGCATTCTCCTTCCTTCCCTCTAACGAAGGAGACAAGGGCTTTTTCCTCGGCCTTGGGCGATTTTTCCGAGGATCATAGCTAAAAAAAGGCCAGTCACTATCGGAATGACTAAACATTCTCGTACTAGAGTTGACATATAGAAAATGGGTCATCAATACGACCTCTTTTTGATCGGGCTTTCGCCCCTTCTTCCACTAGCCGATCTTAATCATGATAGATGATTAGCACCAGAGCAAGCACCAATAGCAGTTGATCGGAAAGTATATAAAGTAGTAGATCCAGATGGATCTTCTGTTAGGTTCTTATTAGTAGCAGCCGGCTACCTTTTACTTCACTCTGCAATCTCTTCTTTCAATCCAGCAGTGGAGATAGAGACAGAGGCGGATGCATTTGACCGAGTGGAGACAGCAGTGGAAGCAGCAATCCCTTGCATCCTGGAGGAGAGAAGCCTGAAGTAAGTAGGGCCCGCAGGTCTTGAAAATAGTCCAATCTGATCTTTCTCTCAATAGTATAGAGGCATCAGTCGACTCTGTGGATTCTGTTTATTCTTCCGAATCTCGATCCTTTCGTCAAATCATGTCTACACCGTCCACTGATGTAAAGATTGGGCGTGGGAGAGGTGAATTCGACGAAAGAAACTCTCCGGGCGATCATCTTCTGAGCTCTGATCTACGACCACCCTCACACTGCTACCGATCCGGCAGACAGATGCCAGTTCTGCTGATCAAAGCTTCGTCTGATCGGAATCACTGGAGAGGTCGGGTGCTTACATACTATCAAAAGATTGGGCGGAACTTTTTCTTCCAGACTAGAAAAAGACTGAATGAATCTTTATCTGGGAAGGCATGATTGGGAGCTAGCTCGAAATCCGATAAATCCGGACTCCGAATAACCTATGAGTGAGCCGAGCGATCACCATGAGCACCGATCCACCTGTCCTCCACCTGACTGACTAGCTTATTCCATATACCGACGGCTACGAAAACATGGACTAAGCTTTGCTTATGACCACGCTTGTTGACCATGCATGTGTTTGATCCCCTCGACCAGACCTTGCCCGAGGTCACCGAAGTACGCGAGCTGAGCTTAGCCCTCTTCCCATTAGACTTCTTCTTTAGGGACGGACGGACCTAGTTCAACATGTTAACCGAGCTAAGCAGAAAAAGCCCTATTCTATTGGCTTAATATTCGTGAGAAAGAGCAGGATATGTTGGTTCGAGAGAAACGGGATCCGTTGGTTAGGCGTCCGCCGATTCGTATGGGGATTGGGGTGCTTCTGTTCCATATTCCTTATTATTTGATTCGGTTGGATTCCGCCGATGGAGAATCGGTATCTCTTTCTGCGTCTTCGGCTGGGGATGCGTCTGTTGTATCGGATAGTTCCTCCGGAGCAGACTTAGCAGACTAACCTGGGATAATAGCCCTCTCCGTATAAGGCTGAATCTTCACTCGTGTTCACATACGTAATTCCTTGAGTTGAATGCCCCCCAACCTTGGCAAGCCATACCTCTCACCAAAGCGGACATCGGTCGGAAAACATGGATGGTTGAACGGACCTATCCACGTCACGGTACCCCGTTCGAACAATCACGCAATCTGGGCTTCGATCACGCTACCATCTAGTTTGGCAGTCCAAACGACCAAGCCTCAACTGGGCGCTACACCAGTCACCGGGGCATCGGTTATCCAACCTCCCCCACCTAGGACAGTAACCATAGAACTTCACTTCTTAGCATTAGCAAGGTAGCAAAGCCAACGGGAAGATCAGTCCCAGGGCTCAATCTATCTAGGCTGCCAGCCAAGATGAAGATGGATTGAAGGGCTTGTCAGGGAGCTTCATAGGGAATTGTAGGATCCCGGTGCGTTTTCCTTCGGTCGGCCTGTCATCGAAGGATGTTAGCAAAATCAGAAGAACTAGAGGCTCGGGTTGGTCAAGCGAACTGATTCATTTAATTCTTCGCCTAGTCTTAGCACCCGCACAGTAGAGGGGAAGAAGCATTCCCTTTCCGACAAAACTAAGCGTCTTGCCGCTGGGTAAAGGCAATAGGAGGAGTGAACCCGACCACTTCACGCTGAGGTTCATAAAGATAAAGGTAAATCCGGCCTCCTTGATCCTCGCCCCAAAGCCAACGCATGAGTTTGGTGCTCTCCATTAACCGCTCAAATCTTGTGCTCAATGAGGTCCCGGTACCTTCTTCTTGGAGCTAGGCTAAAACTCGTCCACATCTCCTGTCCGAACGATCATCTCCCGTCGTCCTTCCGGCTTGCCATCTCTTTATCTCGAATCCCTCGTGATGGTAGGACTCTCTCTTCTGGTCTTGGCCTTGGCTACTGATTAAATTGAAGACATCCTTTTAGAGGCGCCATCTTTCTTAAGTAAAAACGAGGGGAAAACTAGTGGCTGCCTGAAAATACGATAATTGGGCGGCTTTTGAGACCGGATTTGCCAACACGGTAAACTTTCGTCTTCACGGGTAAGCATATCATCTCTTGAGTGGTAGATCCTCAACCGCTTGATAGTGGGCTATAGGATCAATCTTCCGCTAATGCTAACATCTCTTATCTCATTTTTAATTTACCGCTTCGGTAAAGTGTATAACCTGCCGGTGCTCATCCGCATTTCACAAGCAATTGATGAGTGGCTTTTGCTCCTTGGCCTTCTGTTTATTGATCTTTTCCTGCTTGCGAATCCCCTTCTTCCTTTAATGAAATAGATCGGTCTTCCTCGGCCATCTTGATATGGTTATATCAATAGAAAGCATCCATAAAGGACAGCATCCCATGTCCAGCGGTGTTGTCCACCAGAACATCGATGGTTGAAAGAGGAAAATCATCTTTTGGGCTTGCCTTGTTTAGGCTTGGACTCACGGAACCTACTTTCAAATTGAGGGAAAAACCGCTTTCTTACCAATTAGAAGGAATAAAGAAGGCGCCGCTCGTCCCGGGAAACCAAGTACGCTTTGGTGAGCGAGAAGCAGCCAAGTATAGGAGAAGGGGCGATTGGCTTAGTAAAGATAGTATATAGTTCCACTTGGTGAATAGTGCCTCGGCCCGGTTGAGTCATTTTTTTGTTTGTTCGGCTCGCAGCGAACTTGTTCTAGTGGAAATACATTTCTCTCTGGGAAAAACACATAAGATTTGTTCGCTAGAGCTCATCACTGAAGAATGGTGGCTTGACTTTTTGGAATTAGAGAAAAACTTCTTCGCGTGGGCGGCGTACGTACAAGGTTTTTATCCCTCTTGTATGAGGTGCGTTGCCATCGTCTCTTTCCCCTTTGCCAGGTTACGCGGCATGGATTCGTCGATTGACGAATCGGATCTTGGCTTGCTGTCCCGCCGACGAACCAGTCTAGAAGTAGAAAGGGAAGGCAATAGAAAGAGGTCTCCCTTCCTCCTTCTCTTTGTCTTCTTCTCGCCGCTTTTCTCGTCCATCCTGCCCTGCGCCGCTTACAGATTCAGTTGCAGGTATTTAAGCATCCATTAGTTAAGGGGGTTGGGGCGCGAAGCGCAAACCGCTCTTCTCTCTCTCCGGCGAGGAATTAGATCCTTATCCTTAATAGCCATAGCTGACAATGAATCAATCGCTATCTCACTCTATTGACAGATGAAAGTTATCCCAGGAAAAACATACTATTTTCGATTCCCCGCATGCTACGAATACGAAAATATCCTGTTATTCCTAACATTGGTTATTGATTGCACTTGATTTGTAATAAACAGTCTTATTCAATAACCCGGCATTCTCCGACATTGATTTCTAGTTCTATCTATCCAATAGTGGTTGGGTAGGCCGATCCTTAAAAGGATAGCCAACTGAGTAGCCGTTGAAAGATTCTTCCTTGTATACTCTGAAGTGACTTTCTTTGGAGCCTCCAGAAAATGCTAAAAAGTCAAATACCCGGCAAAGTCCCAGCTACGAGGTTTATTTCACTTCTAAATTCAGGCTTGGTTTGCGCAAGAATAGGTTGAGAGCTGAAAGCAAGTGGACAGATAGGTTGTTTTCGACGAATCCCCTGCTTGAGAATCAGCTGTTCGCATTGCTCTTGCGCTAGAGCCTGCCGGGAGAAAAGAAAGTCTCGTGGGTCTCTCCGACTCTGATTAGTGACATAGAGAAGAAAAGAAGATTTTTTCCATTTTAGCAGATAAGATAGCAGCAGAAGACATTTTGTCCATTCCTGCTTTCCTGAAGCTGCCTAAACTGGATCAATAGAATATCACACATGCGCCATTACTATGCCTCACGTTCTAGTTCGAGTTCTAAGCGCAAGGAATTTACAACTATTAGTATAAGAATAGGAAAGGACCTGGCACGGTAGATCCGCTCATCCTGGCTTCGAATCCTAGCTTGAGTTGCCACGGGAACCTTAGCGCCGCGTGTGTGTTGTGGGAAGGTCCTCCAAGGAAGAGGCATAGAAAGAGTGAGAAAGCTCAATCCAAGACATGAAAGTGGAATCACAACTATCGGATCTCGTGCTTAAGCAAAGAGACAATTTCCTTTTGATAGTGCGAAGGTACATCTCTTGGGTAAAGACTAAGAGCAATTCCGTCTTTCAGGGAATTAGGTAACAAAGGATCCACGGAGCGTAGAAGGGAGGAGTTCATACCCGGTTAGGGGATTACTGGCCCAACTTCCTTTTTGTCTATTTCGCATAGCCGGGCTCTTGTCTAATCTCTTTTCTCTCGCAATCGGACATGTTGCGGCGTAAACGGTGATCATTTCTGTTGCGCTTGAACGGGGTTCATTTGCAAAAGTTGGGGAAGGAGCTGCTAGTGTTTTCGACGACTCAGCTCTTTGACTTGTTGCCACATCTATTATCTAGATCCAAGCCAAGAATAAGTGAGAGCAAGCTTAAGCACAGAAATCGAATAGGCTGTTCGGGAGCTAAGAGAGATTGGCAATAAGAGTAAAGAGGTGCCTAGCTTTTTAACAGCAGCAAATCGGCATATCGCTACTTCTATTCTTAGGCATTCCGACATTCCAGGTCCTTCCCGTCCCGAAATTCCTTCTTCTTGATAGCACAGGGCGCAGCGGTAAATACCGAGGAAAGAAGATAAGAAAATGGCTTTTATCCCAGGCCACGGTAGCAAGTCTTCTGCGGAGGAAGGAAGCCAGGCATAGAGGTGCATATCCGCCTTGGAAGTTTGAATGCCGGTCCTTCGACGAGCCCTTTGCTCAAGCTTCTATTGCACCTTTAGAAAGGAAATCGGCATTTAGGACAATTTTCCCAAGGAAAGAATCAAATGGCGCATTTCGATGTCACTTATTAAAGCAAGAACCCTGCCCTGAGAAATCCCAAGCGATTCTGTTCTGTCTGTGGGTATATCTTCTTCTAATTCATCTAGTTCATGTGCAGCCTACTCGTGGCCCTGCTAACAGCTCTTTGTCCGATTCTATTCCTATTTCCTGATTCTATCTCGTCTCATCGGTCATTGAAGGAAAACTATCGATATAAGCATGAGAAAGAGCAAATTCAACTTAAGACATTGATGGTTTTGTTTACAAGTAGCGAGAAAAGAAAAGCATTATCAACAGCAAATGCCGTACACCTGTAATTAACCGCAGAGACGGTGGAAGGTGAAGAGGTCGAGTCAGAGGTAACGGTTGAACGCTAAGCTGCTTCTCAATTCAACGATTTAAGGCCATTGTTCTGGACAGAAATCTGCATGTTATGCACCCCAGCATACATTAAAGTGAAAAGTGGCGATTTGAAGCTTGATACACAGGCAATGAAAGAATGCATTGAATTTGACTGAAACAGGAATAGTTCCTTTAGGTGTTCTCCTTTATAGTGAGTCTAGTCCTTCGCTTGATGGAAGCACTAGGGGATTTCAATGCCTTAGTTCTTCCCTGCTTTAGTAGAGCCAATTAGCGTAGGAGAACTCCTCGCTGTCGGTAAGGGAGAGGTGCTTATGAGCTCCAACTATTCATTCGTTTAGGGCGAGCCAATTCAGTTATCACTTCCTCCACTATATGAATGAATGATAAAAACACAACAACTAAGAGCGGGCCTCGCCTGTCATCTACCAGAAAAAAAACTAGGAAGGCAAGAGAAAGCAACCGCCCCTTGACCTAACAAAAACACTAATAAACCTAATCTAATCTCGATTATAACAGAAAAACTCAAGACGCATTTTGGCACTAGTTAAGGTATGGTCTTCGGAGAATCGGCAAGACATAGCGGACGACCTTCCTTAATCATTGGCAAAGTATCCTTTCTCCACCTTTCCTGGAACTTATGCCATACCCCGAGGTGGATTCGAACCACCAAACAAGCCATTTCCCCTTGAATGCTCGTTTGAGCTACTGATACCGGAACCGATCTCTCTCTGGATCTGAACCAGAATCAGGGAAGACGTAATTGAAATATGCACCTGGAATTCAATCACATTGGTATAAAGAGCCGGAAAGGAAGAAGAGGAGGGAAGAAGCAACGGACTGAGCGACGAAGCGACGGGATTGAGCGCTTCTCCTAGCGCAGGAGTTTTCGTCGCTGGATTAAGACGACTTAGCTACTTGTCTGAAAGCGGAAACAGAATAGGAAGGTGACTAACTTCATTCGGTAAAGCTAGAAAGCAACCGAAAGAGGCACATCAAAAGGTCTGAAATAAGTCTAGCCTGCCAAGGTTATGTAATAGAGGCGATAGTGAGCCCCGAAGAGTGCTTTTCTATTATTCCCGTGACTCGTTCGCTACGTATTCCTTTCACTGAGCAAGCTCCATCGCTCCTAATACTAGGACAAGGCTCGCTTATGGCTCGCTACCATGGCTTTAGTAGTCAAGAATTCCTCTTTCTTTTTGTTGATGGTGCGTTGGAAGGGACGAAAGGAGCTAGTGAGCAATGACATCTGCGGGGAATAGGCTTGCTTCTTCCTAGCGATCGAGTGGTCCTCCCTCTTCCTGTTCACCACCGGTTCGCCCACTGCTGCTTTCATAGATGTCGTGCGAAGGGACAGAGCTAATGGATGCCTATTCCGTTCTCCTGCGGAAGCTCCTGCTCAAG
This sequence comes from Fraxinus anomala, assembly GCA_903798345.1. Lineage (NCBI taxonomy): Eukaryota > Viridiplantae > Streptophyta > Magnoliopsida > Lamiales > Oleaceae > Fraxinus > Fraxinus anomala. Next base: position 12,991 of record CAIGRN010074522.1, read on the forward strand.
AGTTCAAACAGACAGAAGAGAGTCCTGCTACTGAAAAAAGTCCATACCATGGGATTCAAACAAAGGGGATTTATTCACGAATACGATTTCTATTGATTGAATTTCCTATTATGGATGGCGGGCGGGCCGGGTGGCTTCCTTTCCCGATTGAAAGCTGTTTCGGTGGAGGGGACGAAGCGAAGGAGATCCAGTTTACGGTTCCTTTGATTGCGTGCATTACGATTACTCATATATACCGGTTCCTGTGGCGATTGCTTGTGTACCTTTTCTAAAGAACTATCCATTCCTGCCTCTTCCTCTTGCTTGTTCCTTTCGGTGCCGATGCCTATATTATATCCCCAGCGACTACCAATTCCAGCTTGCTTTTGTTCCTGCTCACACTCCTAAGCCAATACTCAGAAACCTCTTATTCTGGCTTTCCAAAGTGGCGAGCAGCATTCATTCAACCCGTGGTTCTGTAAGACCTGGCTCGCTCCGTCTGACTACGCTCGCACCGTTCAAGTGGATAAAGAAATCTTCCCTTGCTTTCGGTAAGCGAGTAGGTGTAAAGGCTGTATTTGCTGTAGCGGTAAGGGCGGAGCAAGCAGTAGTTTCAGTTACGGGTCAGGGGCTGGTGACTTCTAGGCACACTCGACTTCTTTTTCCGAGAGCTGGTACAAGCCTTACGTGATAGGGGTGCTCACCTTATTGAAAAGGCCTCTATAGTCTATAGATAGGGTGTTAGCGCTTGACTAATAAGATAGAAAGGGGCAAGCCAAACCCCACTCCTAACAAGTTGCTGAGTTCAGCTTTCGGGGCTACCTACTTTAGGGCTTATGTAATATATAAAGAAGAGCCCTCTTAGGGCCTTTTTGTTTAATTGTTTAAGGGCTGCTCGCCTTTTGAATAGAAAGAAGTGGGAGAGCGGAGGTGATTTCGGTAAACCGATGCATGAGCTGAGGCTCCCATGTCCCGCCGACCCTCCGAAAAGTCAGGTCGTAAAACAGCTCATAGGGAGTCAGAAGCAAGCAGAGTCAAAGGCGGGTCAAACTCACATAAGCAGAGGGGGAGATACATTCATGAAAAGCGAGAAGACGTGCCGTGGGGGACTGACCAACTATGAATAGATCTTACTTACGGGTAAGAGTAGGAACATCTATTAGTCCGTATCGTGGGTCTACTTGTTACAAAAGGCGAGCAGCCCCATTCCAAAACATTCACAGAGGTCCTCAGGCAGACATCGAAAAGGGGACGAAAAGAGTCTATTTACCTTTACAATATTCCGGAATGTATCATGGCTCTATCTATTCATTAAAAAAAAAAAAAGAGTTCTGCATCTCTCCGAGGCTGGGGAAACAAATAGGCGTGGGGAAGAGAGAGAGAGGGGGGCTACGAGCCCTCTCCCGTTGTTGTTCCCGGACCACCCATACCTTCTTTCCCCTTCGCCCGGCCCGGTGAGATCAGATTTCTCGAACGAAGTGAAGTGATAGGAAGAGAAGACTGCTGGCGGGAGATCTCTATTCATAAAACCCCCTTTACTAGTAAGGGGAAAACGAAAGTGCGCTCCTGCGCACCAGCTGAAGAAAGGAGCTTTGGAAGCTTACCTTATTATGGTTCCAAACCTATCTTACTAATAAGAAGAAAGGCGCAAGCTAAAACCTACTCCTAACAAGTTTCTGGGTCGAAGTATTGCATTCTCCATCCGCCCGACAGCAGCAGAGGGGGT
>CAIGRN010074568.1:0-10783 GCA_903798345.1 Fraxinus anomala
CATCAACCCTCAAAATAGAGGCCAAGAGTTTACAAAAGGTCAAAACTCTTCTTTTATTTGTGCAGCCAGAGAGAGGAAGAGGAGAATGAAGTTCTTTGTGTAACCTTAGTCTGATGCCAATCTTTTTTAGGAAATCTGCCAGCCGTTGAAAGATCAGAGTCAGGTGGTACTATCACATAGATTCAAATTCTTTTGCTACAGAACGAGACCAGGGAGGGGGGAACTCAAGAAGAATGAGAGTGAGGCACAATGCAGGATGATGTTCGGAATATTTGAGAAAGAGTAGATGATCCCTTTTTTTCCCAGGGGTGGGGAGAATGAAAATTAAAGATTACAAAGATAAAGAGAGCAATGGGCTAGAGATTTTACCACTCGGATAGGAAGTATGTAACGACGGATTAAAAGGAAAGAAAGATGAGAATGCAAAGAGACTAGCAACAATTTTTCAACCCACGTCTCACACTTCACAGAGTATGGCACTCTTAACAGAGGGAAAAAAAAAAACCCACAAGCTAATTTATGTTACTCTCGTTTTCTTAAATTTTTTTCAGTTGAGAACTACTCAAGGTCCAATGAAATCAAACAATGCTACTTTTGGTATACCTCTACCTATTCTAATTTGTTTTACTGAGATCTCAATATTCTTGTGAATTAGACCCTTTTAATGTCTACGCTAACATAAAATGACCATCTAAGTCGTTCTTCCATTAATTTAACCTCAATTTTAGCCACATGCACTTGTTGGTGATATTCTCATTTTGTTAATTTATTCATTCTAATCTAGTCGCACCTGTACCTTAAACATTTTAACCTGTTGTGCTCATCGCATAGATATTTTATCTTCTAATAGTCCACCACTCAATACCATTAAGCATAGCTTGTCTAATAGCCCTTCCATAAAATTTACCTTCACTTGGTAGGTATCTTCCGATCACATAGAGCTACTGTAACACTATTCCATTTCAACCAAAGTAATCTTATGCATTCAAATCTTATCAATTCCTTCTTCCTCAATTATAATTGAACCAAGTACCTAAACAATTGTTGCTTACCTAATCATATTCCTCTATTTTCACTCCACTATCATACCTATTCTTACTATGACGAAAAACAGATTCCAGCATTCTGTTTTAATGAAACTTAACCAGGAACCTTCATATTATATTTTAATGTGCCCCACCTCAAACTTCAAACTTACAGTTCCTTCCATCTTAATCTCCTCAACTAAAACTATCACCAATAATATTGCATACACAAAAGGACCCCTCAGCTTGGATATGCTTAGTAAGCTCATAAATAATCAAAGCGAAGAGAGAAAAACTCGAGGCAAAACCTTCAACACAAACCTACTGTATTAGGAAAGGAAATTCCCTAATTCTACTACCCTCACAAGATCTCACATGCATAATCGTTCTATCATATGCGCATCCTTAATAATATCGATATCTATGCAATAAAACATCATTTCTTCTCTAGCACACACCATATACACTTGTATAGGAACCCTATCAAGTACATTTATATTTAGTGCGGGCCCTATGGTGTTGCATCTCTCAAGTAAATTTCATTACAACAAGCATGATCCATGCCACAATATATGACTAGGGTCCAACAGAGGTACATCGGTGTAATAATAATCAGCACCAATAATACATGAAAGCAGTATCAACACATGCTAATTGCCAGTACATACATCTAAGTAAAGCTATAACATAAAGAACTCATGTGCGTGCACCACGTTAATAAAAGAGGACAAATTTGTAATCATTGCACCTGAAATTTTCACTAACAAAATTCTAAATATATAAGGCTTCAGATTTGATCAAATAATTAAAACATTTCCTTTCGAAGGCAGAAGAAATTTAATTAATGGTGACTAAATAAGCAGATGTTAATTTTGTAATAGTCATTCAACATAGAAATTAGCTGGGGGAGAGGTCAGTTCAGTTCATTGACTAAAGCTTCATCATAAATGCGGCAAAGCATCTAATGTGCCAAAACATCACTTTAGACAACGTGCCATGATTGGATACGTGGATCCATCTCAAGGGTCTAACCAAAGATCCTTAACATGTTCGGCTTCTTTGCCGTACCAAACATGTTATCTGAAATTAATTTTAATTTTTTGTCAATTTAGGGTAAAACGAAATAGAAACTCGGATCCCCACATCACCCTAGAAATACTTTTAGCCCCCGTTTGGCCCCCATTATTCTCCATTAAATTATAATTCAATTTTCTCTATCATATTATCAATCACACATTCTCCAATAAAATAATATTTAATTTCCATCTTTTTTAACCACACATTCTCCAAAAAAATTACTATTTCTCTCATTATAATGTGGAATAATGGGGGCCAAACGGACGCTTAATGATTATCTCACATTAAAACAGATAAGCAAAACTAAATACAAACTGGGATCAGAAATGAAGCCTCTAGGTTGAAATCCTCAACTTATCCTAAATAGAAATACATATTCCAACTCTAAAACAAATCTGTTTTGCTGCACGAGCAAATTCTTTTACGTCAAACAAGTTGGCATGCATATGTACAAATTCATTACCAATAAAAGCCCTCTATATAAAGGCCAACTTTTCAGGTTGATTTCTATAACATTCATAAAATTCCAGTAGATGTACTAATTCCAGCTGCTATCCTTGTTATTGAAATTTGGAACAGAAACAATTGCAAGACAAAAATTTAATAAACAATAAAAAATTCTTTAGTCAGGCTAAGTACATCTGTAGAAGAAAGTTACATAAGAAAAGAACAGAAGTATCTGAAGGTACAAAGGAGATCATTGTGCATACAGATTCGTTGTTCACAGGGTCTTTGTTTTCAATCAGCATGATAGTCTTCATGCATGTAGCGCAAAATCCTTTGTTCCCTCTAACGCACACGTAGTCAGCATCTTTTGTGCAGCCCTTGCACAATGAATAGGTGCAAGTGTAGCACATATAATGCGAAGACTTCAAACATATAGTACATATGTGCCAACCTGAAGAAAGTAGTAACACAAGAATGTGTATGTATTATCATTGCGAAAGTTCATCAGGCATCCCATATGCATCTACTTAACAAATACAGAAATTAAATGATTAACAATGAATAAATCAGTCAAAATTTTAATTTGAAGCATTTCATAGTAATAAAACATTATATTCATACTCTAATAGTAAACAGATAATGTTCAGATAACAATAAAAAGATCTACACTGGGTTCTCAAATAAACTATGATAGTAGTAGGGCTAAAACTATACTAAATGAGCCCATACTTAGACTGTGAAAACAATAATTAGTTTCCAAATCAAAAACAAAAAACCAAATGTAGTTGTTTCTTTCATTGAAATGGATGTACAAAACTACACATCAAGAAAAAAGACAATTAAATAGATTATTAAATAGTCTGTTGACTCTTCCCTTTACCCTCTTCATCTATTTTCTATTTTTGATCTATTTTCTACGCCATACTTTCATTTTCCTTCAAGACAAACTCAATATACATTGCTCTTCCATTCTTTAAGGTCATTTTATCTTTATATATTCATTTGATCAATCAAGCTAATGTGATTTGGTTTGTTTATAATTCAGTAGCTTAGTTTAAACCCACAAACTGCTTCAAGTTTCTCTAATGTTTCCGAAATTTATTAAAGAAATACAAACTCTTTTCAAGATTTTGAAAAGTTTACCCAAGAGTAAGAGGATACGTGTCCGACAAGAAGAATGTTGGTCTTTTAGAAGTTTTGGTGCTTCTGTCACTATCTATCTCTACAATATGCATAACAAGAAAAACATTAAAAAGTTTCAACTATCGATGGGTATCATAAATGAATCAAGATATCATGGCTAAATACATTATTATTGTATGTACTACTATAATTCTACTTATTGGCATAAATACATGGGGACACAAAAGTCACAAACTTTTGCCACAAATAGAAAAAAGAAGAAACAAAATAATAATTCATACAAAAAGCCAAAACTTCAGAATCACCAGACTTCATTGAACTCATACACATTAAGAGAGTTACATACCACAATTCCACACAGCATTTGAACTAAAAAATTCCTCATCTCGCTTAATACATGCTGGATGATACGCCTTTGGACATCCCCTAATCAATAGTAACAGAAATTCAATTAACTAGAAGGGAAGCTTCAAATATATCTTTCTCGGTGATTTTATTTCTTACTTCAGAAATTCGTGAAACCAAATTTCCTTGACCAAAAGAAACAACAGCATTCTCGAAAAAAATGTTTAATTCTAAATTTAAGTATCTCTGTCTGAAAGCTTAAGCTATCAGAAGAGATTGTTCGACTGCAACGTTATATGACGCATTTATTAAGAATTGTGCCACCATGTCTTTGATACATAATGAATGTGGCCTGTATATGGAACACCTCTTTGAAATTTGAAAAGAAATAAGTTAATCCTCGCTCAAAAATTTAAACTTTTGGTATGCAGTGCATTAAAATTCAACTCACCTGCGATCACAAAGCACGAGAGAACCCCCATCAAAGCAAATGAAGCAAACATCCTCCTCTTCCTCCAGTTTTACCCGCTTTGGAGGTGGAGGTGGAGGTGGAGGCTTTGCTGCTGCTTCAACCGGCCCCTTCGCCGGACGTCCTCTCTTCCGCTTCTCACCACTTGCGATCACTTGCTGCCCTGCTCGGACGGCTGGTAAGACACCCACCTCCTCTATCTCCTGTTTTTCCCGCTTCCGAGGCGGAGGCTTTGCTGCTGCTACCGGACCCTTTTCCTTCCATGTTCTCTTCCGCTTCCCACCACTTGCCATCATTTGCTGAGCAGCTGGCAAACACATAACCACAGTATAAGGTTGCAGGTCCATGACATCCACATCGATCTCGAATGGAGCTCCGACTACCTGCGGGTCATCGACATACCAAATCTCCGCCGATGTAGATGCCCCTCCGTTGTCTTTTCCCCCAGTTCTTACAAGAGTGGTGGTGACAGCCTCATCATCGTCAAAACCCTGGGTCTGTGCTGCCGCAGCTAATAACGTTTCTATGTTCTTTCGACACAAACCGGAACCGAAACTTTCATTTTCCTCCGGCGAACTCATTGCCACGAAACCCTAGAATTCCAATTGCCACGAAAACAGCAAAAAGTTTGAATAAAAGGAGGTGGTGATCTTATATTGACAAGGCAGAACCCTTGAATGAATGAGTAAAATTCAGGCAGAGACCCGAAATTATAGAGAGAGAAATGGAGAAATGGAGAAGTGTGGTACAGTATGATTGGCTATGGGGGTGGGTGATGGGTGGGATTACTTTTAAGTATTCAGTATTATCTTTCTTTCGGCGGCAAGTGAGAGTGGAATTTAAGCGGAAATGTGTACTTGTGTAAGAGTCAAATCCCTGGTCTTGATTCCAATTTTTAGAATACATTTTATAAGGAAAAATAAAATAAAATATATATATATATATATATATAAAATCAAAAAAATGTATTCATATGCAAAATTAACCCTGTTTGGGCTCCAACATGATCTTTAAGAGAAAATGTATTTTAGAATAATAATTTTTTGAAAAATGTGTAATTAAAATAAAAAAAAGATTTTTGAATTTACATATAATATAATTTTAAGAAAAAATGTGTAACTTAAAATGTATTTTGAAAATAATAAAATACAAACAGAAACTTTTTAATGATAAGAGTGTGAGTTTGGAGAAAAAAATCAATCAATTTCCAAAAATGGAGCTCAATCAAGAACATGCTGGCAATAACCACCTCCAATTAATTGCAGCAATAATGAGACATCATGCAAAATGCTCCCATTCAATGCAAAAGTAAGGCCTGGAGAAAAAATAAATAATTTTTTCACTGAAAAGTAAGAAAAATTAAGGAATTTAAGCCCTTTTTGACAACTATTATATAAAGAAAATAGAGTTTTGAATAGTGATTTTTTTAAAATTATGTTGCTAAAAAATATTTTTTAAAAAAATTGAGTTTACATGCAATATTTTTTTGATGTATGGCTGAAAATGAGTATTTAGAAAAAAAATTGAAAATAATAGTTGTCAAACAAAGGTTAAATAAGTTATCTTAGCCCATATTTGATTCTGTTAAAAAGCTGACTAAAATATAAGGTAAAAATAACAATTATTTTAATTACATATTTTTTGAGATTCACTATTTTTGAACCATATTTTTTTATTAATATTTAATAAAATTTATTAAAAATTTGATTTTTATCTAAATCAAACCGTGTTAACAATGAACTGGATTTGAACAATTAGGTGTTTTGAAAATAATGTAAATTTAACAGAACTAGATTCATTGTATCTTGAAGTGTAAACAATTTATTTTGAACAGTTAATTATGAATTGGCAAACACGTGATGTAGCGTAGGGGGATAGGGTGGAAGTTGGGGTGGGGTCAACAAGTCAAACTGAGGGCGTGGCTTTGATCAGTCAGAGTCAACAAAACGACACCGTTGCAATTAATTGTGATCCTGCCTCTAAGTTTGACTGGTGCCACTGTGTCAACGTCGTGCTAACCTTCGTAATCTAACCCCATAGACAACTATTAATTAAAAGAACTGAAGCAGGGTTCACACAAGAAAAACGGATCCTCACTGCAGGGGCCAGGGGGTGTGTGGATTTTTTTTTTTTCAATATTTTACTCATATGGGACCTATCTCATATGAGTATTATGTTGATTTTCTAGCAAATCCATTTCTATACAAATGGATTTGCTCTAATTAAAAATTCATTTGTCTACGTATTCATTTTTAATTAAGCATTCATAAAATAAAATATTCTACAAGTAAATTTAAAAAAAATTTGTACTTTTAATCATACATTTTCCTAAATATCACTATTCAAAATTTTATTTATTAAAAATAATGGTTGTCAAACATAGTCCTATTTGCATCCTATCTTCCTGCTTTCGTTTTTGAATTTGTTTCGGTTGTCGCTATGCTTGTTCGGTTAAGTAATTTTTTCAGTCAAGCTTAATCTTTGCTTCTCCACTTTCTGAAAATATAACTTTTAAACTTTTGATAAAAAAAAAAAATTTAGTTACATGTGTTCTTAGGGTTTTTTATGATAAAACGTTTATCATATTTTAATAAAAAAATGATTAAATATATATGGCTAAAAGGTTGATAAAAATTAGGGGTGTGTTTGGTAGAGATTAAAATCGGATTAGAATTGAAAAATTAATCGTTATTTTTTATTTTTATTAGATGAGTGGGATCCAATAACGACTATAATTTTAATTTTAATCCGATTAAAATCTCTCCCAAACAATAAATTACCACCACAAAATTTATTAAATGCACCACATTATAAATACACTACAACAAATTTACAATTATATACCTAATTTAATAAAAATAATCAAAAAGAAGAATTTTGGGTTTTAATAAATACACCACAACTAAATTTCATCATTTTTTTTTTTCTTCCACACATTTCTTTCCATTGTGTACTTTTTATGTTGCATACATTCATGGCTATATGGGCTGGGCAAGAAAAGAAATAGAAAATCTTATCCATTTCTTCTCATCCACGGTATCAAGAAAAATGGGTAAGGTTTTTTTTCCTCATCCACATTATTTTTTTCTTAATTGTTTTATTTTTTCGAAGAAGAAGAAAACTTGATTTCAAAGAAATGGTTCTATATCTCTTTGTCAATGAACTTGATTTCTAAATTCAAAGAGGTCACTAAAATGTTTCGAAACTTATTAAAAGAGATAGGCTAAATTAGTACAACTTGACTTTTCATTTGGTCTGTATCATTCATAACTTTTAGTCAAGATGATATGTATACTACTCAATTCACATATAATGAATTGAAAAAAATAATCATAAAGAATGATTAAACAAATTGGAGTATATGTTCTCCATGCTGTTTCAGTAAATAATTGCATTTTGCAATTATAAGATCTAACAAATTGATTTTTTTTTTTAAATAAAGAATGATTAAATAAATTGATGAATTCTTACGTGTGATACACACGACAAAAGACTAGCAATTATATAAAAGAAGAATAAGAAATTAGGTTTAGGTTTGTGGTGTGATTATAATGTGGTGTGATTAATTAAAAGTATATTAACATTAATTATGTAATTTTACTTAAGGCTATTTAAGTAAATAAAAAAAAAATTAAAAATTGTGGTACACTTAATAAATTTTATGGTGGTAATATAAATACCCTTGTAGAAAACAAAAGTCTGTAACATTCATTTTAGGGTAATAGATGCAAAACGTTCCTACATTTACCTTTTCTTACGCAAAACGTCATTCCGTCCACTTCCCGTTAGAATGTCCCGTTAAATCGAATAAAATGTGATTTTTATTTTCCAAACATAAGGAAAAATAAAAATAAAAAAAATGTTTCTCTCTCCTCTTCTCCTCCCCCTTCCCTCCTCCCTCAGCTGCCTCCACCATTCATGGCAATTTCTTTATTTGCAATTTCTATGAGACGAATGAACACAAAATTGTCAATCTGAGTTACTTGACAGGCTTAATCGATCACACTTGTTCATCCTCTTTGTTAAGTAGAAATTGTGGGGGTGGGGGCAGGGTTGTGTTGTGTTGTGTTGTGTTGTGTTGGGGGAGAAGGAGATCATAATAACTGTAAAATTCGTAAACCCGTGTAATAGAGACTTAGCAAGGATTGTATGTAAAAATAGCAAGGCAACCAAATAAAGCAGCACAAAAGCCAAACGTATTAAAGCTGATTTCAATGATTGAAGTTAATAGAATCCCTCCAACAATGGGAATTAAAGAAGCCCAAATTCTGGAATCAAAGTACTTTCTCCAGACTAACCATTGCAAGAAAACTGTTTCAAAAACATCAGAATCAGGTGCATCATCTTTTTTCAAAATGTAATATTCCCAAATAATCATTATTTCTGTTTACATCTAATTGATTCTTTGTTTTCAAGCTCGTGATTACAAAAGCTTCTAACACTAGGGATATAATTTCTCAAATAAAGAAATTGCAAATAAAGAAATTGCCATGAATGGTGGAGGAGGGAGAGGGAGAGGGAGAGGAGAGAGAAACATTTTTTTCATTTTTATTTTTGGGTTATGGACGGTTTTACCCTTATGTTTGGAAAATAAAAATCCCATTTTATTTGATTTAACGGTGCATTCTAAGGGAAAAGTGGACGGAAGGACATTTTGCGCATGAAAAGTTAAAGGTAGGGACGGTGTGCACCAAAAAATCAAAGGTAAGAACGTTTTCCACAAAAATCTTCGAATATAGGGACGTTTTGCGCCAATTACCCTTCATTTTAAGTTATGAAATTATTTGTTCGTAATATTATTTTTGGCATGTAGCTTGATTTGATGAATAAACGATAATGAAATTGTAAATCCAAGAAAGGATTAATATATGTGTACATATATCTACACGTAGAGGTTGACATAATGTGAGTGAGATGGGGACCACAATACTGTAACATGAGCCCCATCTCACTCACATTATGTCAATCCCTGTGTGTAACATCCCCCAAAATCTAAGAAAATCACGGGTTGATTACTATTTCTTGAAATTCATTTTTTTTCAAAAACTCATTTTCAACTATATATTTTATGAGATATAATTCATCAACTTTTCAACTGTACATTTCACCAATTTTTATAAAAATTTACTCAATATGATTTTTAACTAAACCAAATAAGGCGAAAACTCACAAATGTATAAACTAGCAGAGTTTTTATTGTTTGGGAAATTATTCCAATAAAAGATAATGCAAGTGTCATAAAATGAACTCGTCGAGACAAATAAACTGTCACAGTAAAACATTCAAAAATGAACACTCGATATTGGAGACGAGCTGGCATGTCTTCGGCATTTAAATCAAATCCATAAAAATCTCGTCATTCAGAATGGTGGAATACAAATCAGAAACAGATCATTCAAAAGAAGAATCCACTTGTTGCAGATGTGGTGAATTTATTCTGCTCATGCGATTTGAGGGTACATTCGTCATTCAATCAAATGGGCATGCTTTCTCGAACTCTGTTTGTTCTTTACGACACATTTCAAACTCGTTCGTGTGGTAATACATGCACCCAGCATAAGAATCCAGCTCTTTGTTGCACCTTTGGTGGAGATCTTTCAGGCTGCAAGCCAAGTACAAAATCGTTAATATTTGTCAGGGATTGAAGTCCTAAATTCCAATCATCATAGTGGTATTCAAAAACGAAATTAATATCATGCAAAGTTTCATTAAGATTCAATTAATCTAGTATTGACAAGGACTCTAGAAAACAACTAGAATAATTATCTTGTACAACAAAATTAATATCCTCGAGTAGCACTTTCTTAACAGTAAGGTCTCCTAAACACAGTATGGGATGTAAAGATTTGAAGATTTCCCACGTGAAATTCAGGCTAAAAGCATTGAACTACAAGCGGTAACCCTATCAGGGTATAAAGAAAGGGGTTTTAGATTCAGGTGAAAACACATTTGGGCAATTTTGTGAACACTTCAATCTTCAACATTAGGTTGACCGGAACTTGTACCCTAAATGATCAAACTTATAAGACTTGAAGAGGATTGTCCTATACTCTGAAGCACTAAGACATCTTTGGAACAGAAGAATCTCAGTCATCTATGTGGAATTCCATGAGACCAACTGGCAAATCAGTACCATACTACAGAATGCGAAAGAAGTGCAGCTTGCTCTGATGGTTGAAAAGCTCTCAAAGGCGTGGTTCATTTTAAATGGAGACCCCTCCTGTTTGTGGTTAGTTTAAATGGAGACCCCTCCTGTTTGTGGTTAGTTTAACGTCAA
>CAIGRN010074572.1:0-30671 GCA_903798345.1 Fraxinus anomala
TTATTGCACGAAATCAAGAGATTTATAGTAAGAAATTTTGAGATGAAAGATCTTAATGACGCTTCTTTTGTATTAGGAATTCAGATACATCGGGATCATTTCGGGGTATTCTTGGATTATCACAAAAGAGTTATATCGAAAAGGTACTTAAAAGATATGTCGTGCAAGATTGTAAACCAGGTGACACTCCTGTGGCTAAAAGAGACAAGTTCAGTTTAAGTCAATACCCTAAAAATGACTTGAAAATTAAAGAAATGCAAAAAATTCCTTATTCTTCAACTATAAGGAGTCTGATGTATCCTCAAGTTTGTACGCGTCCAAATATAGCGTACATTGTTGGGATGATAGGGAGATATTTAAGTAACCTGGGAATGAATCATTGGAAAGCAATAAAATGGTCATGGGATATTTATAGAGAACAAAAGACTACATGCTCACATACAGGTGATCGAATCAATTGGAGATCATCAGTTGTTCTGTTTCCGATTTCGCTAGATGCCAGATAGTAGGAAATCCACTTCAGACTATATCTACCTGCTTGCTGGGGATGCTATTTCCTGGAAGAGTGCTTAACAAACACTCATAGCTACTTCTATCATGGCAGTGAAGTTTGTAGCAAGTTATGAAACATCAAATCATGAAATATGGTTGTGAAATTTTGTCACTGGGCTGTGCATTGTGGACATTATAGAAAGACCACTCGAGTTATTTTATGACAATAAATTAGCAGTGTTGTATTCCAATAATAACTGGAGCTTGAGAAAGTCAAAACATATAGAGATCGAGTTCAAGACTGTTAAAGAAAGAGTTTAGAGTAGACATGTGTCAATAGAGCATATCGGGACCAACTCCATGGTTGCGGATCCGCTTACTAAGGGATTGATATCCAAGGTCTTTCATAAGCACACTGTTCATATGAGTGTAATAAAGGGATTGATACCCAATGTCTTTCGTAAGCACACTGATCATATGGTGTAATATTTCTTCAAGATATCTAGTTTCATTGGGAAGTTTGTATTTCTGTATTTTTCATATTAGACACATGTACCGTCATTTTGGATATAATTTATGGTTAAAGTTACTTTAGGTTATAAAGTTTTGGTTTATTATCTCTGGACACATTTAAAAATGATCTCACTAAGGTATTAAGGTGGACGGGTTGGAAATATGCATGTTAAAACCACATCACATGTAATTTCCATGCTACACATTCATGCTTGATCTATGTCATTCAGTTATGTCAATATACGTGATCATTGATGGGTTTAATTACCATATAAGTAGCGAAAGTCGCTTTGATCTTATGTTGATATAATTGATGGACCGAATTGTTTGGGGATGTATTCGGTAATGATAGCAAAATTTTATTTAATGCACAAATATAAGGTAACAAATATAGCCTAAGTTGGAGATTGTAAGGATTTTAATCGAACATATGAGCTTATGTGTGAAATATTGTGTATTAAATTAAAAGCAATCAATTTTGGTTAAACCCGTTTAAAGTGATCCAATAAGGTTTCGGTATTTTGTATTTTGAATCATCCAATTAAAGTGTGGGTTTTTATGTGTAGAGATCAGGCATGTTCCTAATTTCATAATGGGCAGAATTAGGTCAATGAGCCGTTAGTATATATATACGGTTATGATCTCTAGATCACACGTGAATTGTTTATTCTGTTCCGACTCCCATCATTATAGAGAAATAAAGAACTAAGTATTGACCTGAAAGACTAAATTCGCAGCATTCATTCATTACGATAATCATGTCAGATTCAGGTACGCTTCCGCTTCGATTTACATATTCTTGATGATCCAAGATGAACAATTGTTATGACGGTAAAGAATTTTTCCAACATTGCATAGTTGGGATCCACAAGGTAGCGTCGATCATATGACCTAGAATCAAGGTTGTCCTGCATTGCTTTGTACAGAGCCAATAAGTGTTGCTGGACCATGGTATGACTAGGGTTTTTTAACAATTGGGAGTGGAGCCTATATTGAAATATTGGGATTTTTCAAGGTTGGTACAATTTCTTGTTTAGGGACAAATGTGCAATTTAGGCATTATCTTTAGTTTTTAATTTTGAGGTGTAAATTTTGATTATGACCCGTATTTATGTTGACTGAGATGTTGCTGCCTCCAATCAAGATATTGAGACGAAAGTCTATATTTAATTGTGACCTATAAGTTTGTGTGATTGTAACTTAAATCACATAACTATGACTATATATCTCATGTATTATGTACATTTGAAGAATATGAACAAAGTCATCCGATCTTGGAGAATTAGTATTTCATACCTTAAACTATGGTCTATTAATCTGTGATCAATTGTAATGATCGTGACCTATTATTTTTCTGATTGTGACATAAGACGTTACTTGAATGTGACCACAGGTTCACGTGGCTGTAACTTATTCAATGACCATCTCTATTTTATGTAGTATGCACAATTGAAGAATGTGAACAAAAGCTATTTGACATTGGAGAATTAGCAATTCGTATGTCAATTTGTGACTATGATTTATTAATTTGTGATCATTTATTATAACTCTAATCTATTTTATTTTCTAATTGTGAAGTAAATTGTTACTTGAATGTGATCTATAAGTTTGCGTGATTGTGACTTCGATTCACTTAAATATGACCATCTATGGTTTATGTAGTATGCACAACTGAAGAATATGAACAAAATCAAGCTTTGCGAAATCAACAATTTGAACGTTAATTTGTGAATTTTATCTATTAATTTGTGAGCAATTGTTATGAGTGTAGTTGTGATCTAATACTTTGTTACCTATTTGTTGTGGCTGTGACCCAGACAATTTGGAATACATTGTGTTTGTGATTTACTATAATATTTGATGGTGACTTACAATAATATAGATCAAAATCTGCCAACCATTTCAATCAAAATGACATCGTGCAATTTTTACATGTTATGACCTTTTTTTTTTTCCATGTTTTGAGCAAAGCTCATTTCAAGCGTGACAAGGAGATAAATGACTTCGGGTTTGTTATTCGCAGCTCGATGTGGTACAGCAAGATTGAGTTGCAATGATCGCGTAATGACCATTTTCCGAGCTGAGAAGTCGATAAATCTGATGAGATTCGGTGCTGGAACTTTAGAAAACACAAAGCATGTGTAGTTAGCAAATTAAAAAGCTAGACCTTTTGATTTGACTCTGATTTCATTGATTAGATCTCATCCGTGATTTCATTGATTATGGGAAGATTGGGTGTGAATATAGATGGTAAGAGTAATATACCAAATTTGGGAGCACCATTCTCGAACTTGAAATAAGAGACAGGTTGGATATATGCTTTCTCTCTCTACATTCTAAAAAATATATATACGAGATTATATTGATAATTTAATATATTATTTGATAATATCACTTTATTAATATTATAACATATTTTAAAAATCTATAGTAATTTTCCACTTTAAAACAAAATAAAGTATGGTGTGTTTGATTGACTTTATTTTTCATGAAAAATATCATTTTTTAGCTCAAATTTTTTACTTTTGGAGCGTTTGATTGACATTTTTTTGTCATGGAAAATATTTTTCGAAAGTTAGTCACATGATCATATTTTTCTTCAAAAATAAGGAAATTATTTTCTTTAAAAATAGGTAATTTTTTATTTTTCAGACAATTCACTTATATATATCTCTCTCTCATCTATCATCATCTCTTTCATCTACCCACCAATAAAAGATAGACAAATAAAACATTTTCTAAATTGAAAATTAAACAAATCAAACACATTTAATTAATAATTTTTATGCAAATAAGTTATAGGCAATTCAGATTTCTAAAACTTATTTTCTTTCTATACAAATTTCATTCTTATAATCAAACACACTCTTACTGTAATCCACAATGAAAGGTACAACTTCTGAACCTCATGTCTCACTTCTTAGGCAGGACTCGACAAAATTTACCAAAAAAAGTAAAAATAATTAATTATCATTTAAAGCATTGTCAAATATTTTGTAATAAATTTTTCACAGAGGTTAAAATTTTTAAAGGGACAGTGTCAAACCCATATTCTAATAAGATGCCCTTTGCAGCCATCTGCAAAATACAAAGTGTAACAGTAGGAATTTTCTTTCTTACCTAAGGCCACAATAACTGACCATTTATTATACCTTCCAACAACTCATTCATATCTGCTGTGATTAATATTCACATATACTCCAATTTTGTTTCACTTCACCATTTGAACATTGAATCTAGCCTTGTTACGAATAGGGCCATGTTTGGCTAATTTTAAACATAAGTAAAAGTTAATTGTAAACGACTTTTATTTTCCAACACGTTTTGATAAATTATGAATTTCTTACTTTTAAGTAAACGTAAGTAACTGACAGTACTAGCATTATAAGAAACTTATTTTTAGTTTTGAATCTTTTGATAACACAAAGAAAATCAGTAATGGTTTCCATCATTGATGAAAAACACTAATGTTATCGTTATGTTGTTCAATAAAGTTGAAATATATGTTGTTAATTGGATAACATGACGTTCACGTAAAAAAAGAACAATAATGTAACATTCTGGTGAAAAAAAAAACGAAATGAATACAGAGATTGAACGAGTATCCCACATTCAAAAGGTTCTTCACATAGGTCTTCCTCAAAATCCCCAATAACCAAGGTAACAAACATAGAAAAGCACACATTTATGTACCGATTCCGAAAGAGAGCTGATGTCTATCTAGTCCCGAAAGGTTAAGGAAGATGGTGACTTAATGACAGGGAAGTCAATCAAAACCTCGATGAAAGACGACAGTAACTATAATGATCCTGAGATAACGAAATTCCTTGCATATAGTACATAGGTTGTTCATGACTAGAAACATTATTGAAAGAAATATTACTTTTTACTTGTAAATAATCTTCAAAGGTTAGACAAATCTTTTCTTGAACCCCCTCACGCCACCGCCCCCCTCCCCCCACCCCACATTCTCACACCCCCCATCCCCATCTGGGTTGAGCCAAGCCGAGCCATAAAGTGAGATGCCCAGAAGCCGAAAAGTGAGAACGAAGATAATAAAAAATGGTTTATAGTGTAAATATCTCGTTGAACTTGAAAACACTATAATACCCCAAAAATACCCATAAATAAAGCCCCAAATCCAAGAGAGAAAATGTGATACCACCCTTATGTGCCAGCCTCTCTCTTTTTCCGTCTCTCTCTACCTCTGAAACAGAGGAACCAGTGTCACCAGAGAAGTTTTTAATGTCTGCCCACCGCCCCTAAAGACGCTCTCTCACTGAGTCTTCTGAGAGACTGAACCTTTGTTTGCTAAAACTTTCTTTGCTCAGTGTGGTTCAGCCCCATTTGTTGCACAAGTAAACAACAGAGAAGAAAGAAAACTTTCTTTGCTTGCTTCTTTTTTCTGTATAAATATAATTCACTCTCTAAGTTCTAATCGTTCTTTTAGTTGTAACCCTCCTCTCTGTTTTCTCTCAAATCATTGCATAAAATGAGTAAAGAGGAGTTCTTGAAGATTCAGGTAAATATTCATGTTCTCCATTTGTATACGTTTCTTGTGTAGCTTTACTTGTTTTGAACTCAATCTTTGACTGCCATTTTCTTTATCTTTCAGCCCAGTATTATTATTTTTTTAATTATTTTATGAATGATCTGTCTTTGCTTGTACATGCAGACTTGTGTTCTTAAAGTCAATATACATTGTGATGGCTGTAAGCAAAAAGTGAAGAAAACCTTGCAGAAGATTGAAGGTATAGTACTTATTTTTTTATATTTTACTTTTATAGACTGCTGTTAGTCATGTTGAAGAACTGTGTTTTTGAGACATTTGGCTTTGTTCCAATATCTGACTGAATTTTCTAAGCAAGTTTTACTTTTGTGGTGTATTTTTAGGGGTTTATACCACAAAGATAGATTCAGAGCAGGGGAAGGTCACAGTATCTGGAAATGTTGACCCAGCCACACTTATCAAGAAGCTTACTAAGAGTGGGAAACATGCAGAGATATGGGGTGCACCCAAGCCCAACAACAATAATCAGAATCAATTAAAGAATATGCAAATTGACAATGGGAAAGGAGGGAATAACAAGGGGCAGGGTCAAAAGGGTGGTGGTAACCAGCCAAAGGGTGGTCAAAATCCACAGCTTCAGCAACTTCAGCAACTTCAGCACCTTCAACAAATGAAAGGAGGAGGATTGCAAGATCTGAAATTGCCCCCTAATTTTATGAAGGTTATGAAAATGCCCCTCAATAACAAGGACCAGAATCCTAAATCTGTCAAGTTTAACTTGCCTGAGGATGAAGGCTTGACTGATGATGAGTTTGATGATGAATTTGACGATGATGATGATTTTGATGATGACGAGTTTGATGATGAAATTTATGAGCCTGTGAAGAAGCCCATCATGGGTAATGCCCAGATGCCTAACATGATGAATATGATGAAGGGTGGTGCTCCCAATGCTGGTAATAATGGAGGAAATGGTGGGAATGGGAAAAAGGGCGGCGGCGGTGGAGGAAATATACCGGTTCTCATGAACATGGGTGGGGGTAACCAGAATCAAGGCGGCGGAAAGGGAGGAAAGAATGGCGGTGGTAACCAAAATCAAGGTGGTGGGAAGGGTGGCAAGAATGGTGGTGGGCAACCTAATGGAGGTGGAAATGGTGGTCAAAACAAGAATGGTAATAATGGTGCTGGTGCTGCTAACGGTAACAATATTAATGCTAATGGGGCCCAAAAAGGTGGAATGAATGATGGTGTTCATGGCATGCCTAACATGATGGCTATGAATGCCGCTGGCAGAGTGGGCCAGATGGGTCATCTCCCAATGGGCCAAATGGGTAATTTATCAGCCGTCCCAGGCCTACCGGCTCCGATGAATGGTGGTGGTGGTGGTGGAGCTGGAGCTGGAGCTGGTGCTGCCGGATACTTCCAAGGTGCTGGCCCCGAGATGATGGCCGGCAACCCTCATTACCAGCAACAGCAACAGCAACAATTGGCAGCAATGATGATGAACCAGCAACGTGCCAACGGGAACGAGAGATTTCAACCAATGATGTATGCACGTCCTCCACCTGCAGTCAATTACATGCCTCCATATCAACCTTATCCGTACCCCCCTCCCCCAGGCGACCGTGCTGATCAATACTCAATGTTCAATGATGAAAACACATCAAGCTGCAATGTGATGTGACTCGGGACCTGAATTTCCCGATTCTCCAGCAAAAATAGTGCTTGGTAGTTCATGACTTACTAGTCCTGATGCCATAATATACATGGATATGGTTTTACTTTGATTCTTGTTTCCTTTTGAATCCTAAGTTCAGTTCAGTTCAGTTTTTCATCATAGGGAGCAAGTGTTATCAATAGATAATATAAAATATTTAAAGCTTTAGACAATGAGATGCAAGTTTGGAGATGGATGGTTGGTTCTGGTTTTGCTCATGAGATGTTTATATGTGTTTATATTTTGGAAAATGAAATAAATTTCAAGGGAATGGCATTTAATGAAAACAATATGCCCATCTCTTTCCCAATCTTGTTTATTAATATTTTATTTGATAACATCATTATCATGGACGATACATTATCTTTATTCAGATCTGATTTTCTGGTCTCAATGAACTGGAAAAAATCATGTTAGTAGCGGTAAATTTTTATCCGGCCTCCGGGACGTCAATTTCATAATTTTTAGGGTGTGTTTGAGTCACGTTAATTTGGAAGAATATATTTTGAAATAGTAAATTGATGGATACTGTGTGGTTGAAAATTGGTAAAATAATGAGAATGAAAATTTTAATGCAGCTCAAACAGAGGTTTATTAATGATAATAAAGAAACAAAATTAACATGGCTTGTGACTTTTACATTATAACATTGTCCTCCACTAGCGGGGTACAAATTTTCATTTAACCTAGCCTCGAACTGATGGGCTATGGACCGACCACCTATTAATTTAAAAACAAGAATGTGAATATTATTGATCTTCGTGTTTTGCCATATCTATGCATGTGGTAAGTACTTGTTGGTAAAAATAATATAAAGATGGGTTAAGCTATTTGATCAGGGCCTACGTGCCCCTTTCATCTAGTAGGGTTCAAGATGGATAGATGACATAGGTAATAGGCAAGGCAAGGCAAGGGGCCATGACAAGTTCGACCAAGAAAATATTGAAGTGGAGAATTCACTGACTCAATTTATTAGCTTAAAACTATGCTGGATTGCATTCACTATTAGAAGTTGACTTTAAGAATTATTATAAAACCTGACCCAAAACGACCGAGTTGAACTTAAGAATATGTTGATCGGCTTTTTGATCGATATAGATCTTAAAATTAACTCAAGGCACTAATCCAAAAACGAAAATGAAAAATTGGTCCAACTTATCTTAGGTAAGTTACATCTAAGGTCAAATCTCAACGGCTCACTAAAGTTCAATGTCTTAATTGGGATACTGGACTTAATTTAGTTTCAATTTGGTCACTGAATTTCAATTAAAATTTTAAAATTTCACTAGCCCAACACATGCCGTCTCTAGAATTAATCGACCGTCATATTACAACAAGTCTTCAACGTAATCATTATGTGACATGACAACTTACCACGTCATAAAATGTTACCATATCCTTCATTTCACTATTTTCATTACTAATGTGTCACATCGAGATTTTGTAGAAGATCAGTTACTGTATGACAGCTAAACAAGCCATTTTTATATGTTTGGAAGACTGTGTGACGAAATATGTGGTAAAATTTATTGATCCAATTAAGACAAAATAAATTTTACTTGTCCAATTGAATTTTTTTTTTCTCTCACTTAGCCACCCTTTGTTCCTTTATAAGGTTGTCTTTCATCTTGGATTTCTACTTTGTCATATGGAAAATGACAGAAATGTTGACAAATGTGTATGTTGTATCATGTCAAGGATTATTTCAAAGACATCGACATTGGCACTATAGCATGATTGCTTCATCTTTGTGTGGAATTTTCAAGGGTGAAACTTTTAGGTTTTTTATTTTTTATTTTTATTTTGTCAAAAGTTGGCTATACTATATGGGCCATCATGCTAGGTGTACATCATGGTTTATATCTTTGTTTACATTGTACCATGTGTCATCATCTCATTTCACAGTTTAAAAAAACTATGTTTTCATCCACTTAGTTCTTAACAACACATCAAGTGTCGACATGAGTGTACACAATTGATATAGAAATGGCATAACCCATTAGATGGGTACCCACAAGAAATTGATTTGGATTGTTATCGAGAATGTAGATTTTTATGTGCAAAAAGCTTATGTAATGTATGTAGAGCTAGTTTGGCAAGATTTTTGAAAAGTTAAAAAGAAGCTTTCGAGATTTAGGAATTGTTTTTGAATTTGTTTGATTAATTTCATGAAAATGTTTCTTCTAATTAGAAGAACTTTTAGAGGAAGTTAATCCCATATGGATTCCACTAAAAAAACTCTTTTAAAAATTAGTTTGCAAACAAATTAAAATATCTATTTCTAAAAACTTTTCTAAAAAAATTAAAAGTAAAAGCAAAAGTCATGACAAATTGACCTATAACAACTCTTTCATTTACGTCATTTGGAGCGTAATAATATAATTCCAAATTGATTTGTTATGAAATTTATATAAATATAGAAAATGATGTTTATACTATCATAGACTTTTGTTGTACTATTTCTTTAATTGCCCTAAAAATAATAAATCTTTGTTTATTATCACATTTATTTATTCTTACAATTTTATTTTATTTTTTTGTGAATTTATCATATAATATCTGATCCCTGATGATTTTTTTGTCAAATATTCTATAGGTTCTTCGAAATGAGGGACAAATATTTTTCGCACAATTATATTTCTTGTTTTTTACTTGTTTGAAAATATTAAGGGCATATAAGTCCTTTTGAACAAAAATTCTTGGACGACAACCATTATCGAAAGAAAATGTACTAACCAATGAAAGATTGATAATAAGAATGTGAAGAAAATGGTTGAGGACATAAGTGTGGTAATTAACAAAGATTTTAGACATTTAATGTAATTGAAAAATTGTGCGATAAATGGTAGAAATAAGCACTGCCACAATTTTATTTAATTCAGCCAATTTTTAATTTTATCGTATTCATATCTTTAGTCTTTAGTAAATTAATTGATGACGATTTTTATCCAAATATTTTGCTTGAGTAGGAAAAATATTTTTCAAACTTATCTTACTTATTTGAAAATACAAGATGTAAATAAGTCATTTTATTCTACTAATGGATTTTTTTACATCATCAAAGTCAAGATGTGTTAATTATTAGAAGATCGAGGATAAACATACGATGAAAAAAATTGGCATATAATTGAGAAAAATGACTTAAAAGATAAAGACTTTCATTAAAATAAAATGTGGTGTTGCTAACAAAAACTGTGGTGTGAATATAATTAATGTAGTGGACCAATTCATTAACATACCGTCGAGCAATTTTTTATTAGCATTACATCACAATTTTTTATAAGTGCATCAGATTTTAATTTTATTAAAGTCCTTAACATTTATTCATTGACAAGCATAAATTTTTTACTTTTTTTCATTGCATTTTCATCTTCAACATTCAATTAATTAACACATCTTGTTTCTGATGGTTTACCTCCAAAAATTTTATAAAAATGACTAAATAGTCCATAAGATATTAAATATAAGAGAAAATTGCAGTAGCGGTCCCTAACATTTTTATTTTTTGCAGACTTTACTATAATCTTCATTTTGTGTCAGAAGAGGTCCATAACCTTTCATAAATATGCATCTGGGGTTTCTTTGGACGGAAACCATCCAAAACACCGTCAGTTGACTTGAAAATTTTTTTTAATTGGTATATTGACTCTTTTTAAGGATGAGCATTTTCGTCCAATCACTATTCCTCATTTGATTTAAAAATTTAAAAGTAATCAATTCTTTCTCATTCACATATTCACGTTACACAGAGAGAAAGAGAAATAGTCATCATCTACAATATCTAGTGAAGAAAGCCACGAATCTACTGATAATGTTGAATATTTTGCTTGTCACATACGAGGCCCTCTTCTTGCTCCTATTTGCGGTGAATTTTTTTTTTTTTTTTCAAATTTCTGAAAATAATCAGGCTTATTGTTATGTATTGAGCCTTAATGTGGTTTCTTCTACTGCAATATTACATATATTTTTTTATTGTTTTATAGATTTTGGTGTACCATAAAATGTGCAATAACAATGGGTTCAGAGTTTGTGCCTGATGATCATTTTGATTGAATTTGTTTCACAAGATAAATTTCTATTTATTTCACCATAAAGCTACACCATGGTGGTATATTATCGTCAAGATGCACAATTTTGTGTACAAATATGGTAATGTAGCATATCTGACTACGTGAATCCGGATTGATTTAATAGATTTCTATTGGACAATGTCTTGAAAATGTTGGGATATCCCCAAAGAATGAGATATCTCTATAAGGATGAAAAGAAGAGATTTAGTGAGGCATCTTTCTAGTTGGTGAGGGATGCAGACTTTGTGAATTTAGTGAGATTGATTGGGAATAAGAGTTGCATGTGGTTGTAGTGTTGGAATTGCTATATGATGAAAATGTGAGAGATTAATATTTTCAGTTGTGGATGTTGACACAGGTGATGTTTTGGAGAAGGTGGAAGAAATAGGGAATACAGAGGATGATGATCAACTTGGGCACCATATACAGTTTGATGCGGATGCGTATGCTGAATTTATAGATGGGATTGATGTATATATAGTGGATGAGGTTTAGAGTTTAGGTTAAATAGATGAAATGCAACCAGACATAGATGGTGATCATGAGATTCATGTTGAAGTGGAAGAGTACATGGATGATAATAATGAAGGAGATGCTCATGTTAGGACAGGAGCTCAAGAGATTGGGGAAAATGTAGGGGCTGCAGTGGGTGAACCCGTAGGTGATACTGATTTTTGTGTGACAATTGTTGAAAATCTAGAGCCTGTAGAAGATGAACCCGCAGATGTTGAAGTTGAGGTAACATTTGAGGAACTTGCAAATTATACAGTGGATGAGGTTGAGGAACCTGTAGATGCTGAAGTGGAGGCTACAATTGAGGAACCTGCAGTTGAACATGCAGCGCATCTTGATGATAATGTACCCTACTATTGATGATACTCCACATGAACCTGCAGTTGAAGTGGAAGCTACAAAGGATGATACTCCACACGAAAAGGCTGATAATGCATCAACTGGTAATGCAAGTGATGGAAACATGTGGTGCCTCATGTTGATAATGCACCAAATGTTGAAGGACCTGTGGTTGAACCTAAAGTTGAACATGATGGGGACCATGAATTTGAAGGACAATTGGAGGACTTTAGTGATTCAGAATATGATCAGCGGGCAATTGTTGGCGAAGATGACAGTGATGAAAATGCATTCTTTAGGTCGACTGAACCTCTTGATATTGACAATGATAATATGAAGGATGAGGTTCACGACAATGCAGGACCTGTAGGTGGTGATGGAACAGACTACAATGACTTCGATAACCTGAGAAGCATTCCAATTGACAGTGAAGAAGGAGGTTCATCCTCAAGAGCTAGGAATGAGATTTTGGTTTAACCATGCAACTAACATGCAAGATCCAAAATTCCAAATAGGTAATTACCTTTTGTACTTCTTTCCTTTCTTATTATGCAGTGTAATAATGCTATAACAAAGACAATTAACGTGCTTTATTCCATACATGCATGAGATTTGACAACAAAAAGATGCTGAGGGATGCAATAGTAAAATATTCAGTAAAAAATGCAAAACAGATAAGATATGTGAAGAATGAAGGAACCAGACTAAGGGTGAGTTGTGAGAATAACTGTCCATGAGAGTTATATACCCACCAACAGCTAGATAAAAGTTTCAGAATTAACACCTTCAAGGATGAACATACTTGCACAACGGTATGACAGAACAAAAGAGTAAATGTTGGGTACTTGGCAAAGAAATACATACGGAAGTTCACATCAAACCAAAAATTGTCCATGAGCAGTTTCATTGAGACAGCGAATGAGGACTTCATTTATGAGATATGAAAGCATCAATTTTATAGGACGAGAGCAAAATGTTTAGAAGTTATTAAAAATCTTATAGCTAAGTAGTACAAGACAATGTGGGACTACGGTGAAGAATTGAAAGAACTAATACTGATAGCACGGTTCAAATTGAAGGCTCAAGGCTCACATTTAAAAGATGTTACATATTCTTGGAGGCTTGCAAAAAAGGATTTAGGTCAAGGTATGAGCCAGTGATTGGTTTAGATGGATGCTTTTTAAAAAGTGAACAAGGTGGACAGTTACTGGCTGCAGTTGGTATTAATGGAAAAAATGGCATGTTCCATATTGCATGGACTATAGTGGATGTTGAGAACAAAAGAAATTGGGAATGGTTCGTAGAACTTTTGATTGTTGACATTGGGATGTATAATAGTAGGGCTTGGACCTTTATTTCAGATAAACAGAAGGGTTTGGTAGAATCCATTCACAAATTCCGTGAAGGAGCCGAGCATAGGTGTTGTGCAAGACACCTGTACATTAACTTCACTTTGATGCATAAGGGCTTTATGTTGAAAAGTCTATTCGGGTCTGTAGCTAGGGCAACAACTATGCCAGAGTGGAAGAGTACAATGTCTGAAATGAAAGAAGTTAATGAAGAAACCTTTAAGTGGTTCAATGATAAACTAGCCTCACGTTAGACCATATCACATTTTTAGGAGCATAGTAAGTATGACATCCTACTTAACAACTTATGTGAGACATTCAACACTTCCATTGTTGTTGCAAGAGAAAAATCAATTATATCACTTTTAGAGAAGATTAGACACCAACAAATGATGATGATGAATAGAAACAGGAAACATCACAAAGATGGGATCGTGCTTTTGGTTCTAGAATTATGACTATAATTGAAAAAGCAAAGGCAGATGCAATACACTTGCAGGCAGATTATGCCGGTAGTGAGAAGTTTGAAGTCAGCAATAGAGATGGTATGCGATCGAGTGTGGACTTGGTAAGAAGGGAATGTGCATGTAGAAAATGGCAACTTAGTGGAATCCCCTATGCTCATGCAATCTCTGGTATGCTTTCTAGGAACATTGACATATATGAGTACGTTGATGTATGCTACACTAAGGAAGCTAATCTTAGGACATGCAGCCTAGGATTCCAACCAATGTCAAGTCCGGAGTTATGGTCAGAACTCTGTAGGCATCCTCTTGATCCACCCATGAAAAAGAAACATGTAGGCAGACCAAAGAAGATGAGAAAAAGGTCGTAAGTTGAACCACCTTCAGGTACAAAAATTGCAAGAATGGGTATGAAGATGATATGTAGAAAAAGTGGGAGAATATGCCATAACAGGAGAACATGCACAACCTCATTGCCGACGATGCAAGTTCCCTGCAAAGTTCACAAGCATCTACTCAACAACAATCACAGCCAACATCACAAGGCAAAAGAAAAGCATCTACATCAAATGAGTCTCTAGCATAGAAAAAGAAAGGTAAGGAAAAAATAACTTAGCTTTTACTGCTTCTGTGTTTTCTTAGACTACTTTTTATGTTGTATATGATCTTTTGTAAGGGATTCACTTGAACTGTTTTTTTTTTTTTTTTTTGTTTATTTATTTATTATTATTATTATTTTTTATGATGTACATTTCAAGTGAAGATGAAAAACATTCTTAGCATTGCAATCCTTATTTTCAACTTCTGGTGCAACTAGTTCAAAGCGTTTGAGACTTCTTCTGCAACAACTAAAAAATGTTTGGGACTGCCTTTGGGACTTATACCATTTATTTAGGATCATCGCTGCACCATCATCTTAACGTTTTCCAAACAAAATTTCCTTTCTATTTATGAATCATTCATTCTCAGCAAAGAAGATGAACATAGGAGAAACAAAATATCGAAGCACAGTTGAATAATAACATGTTTTATTACTAGAAAATAAGTAAGAAGACAACACTACAAGATTTTTCGCTGTAAGACCCATATCACAATACAGAAACCCAATATCTTAGCTCATACCTAACCTAGATCTAGGTACAGACCAATTTCACTAAAACTCCACATACAAATCCAATAAACCAAGTCTTCCATGTTGTACGACCTCTTGAATCGATGGTGTTTATTTCATGTTCCATATCCATCCTAGCCCGTAGAAGTCGAGGAATCAGCTACTTCGATCTCTCATACATTGGCGGGTCAACCCAATCTAAGAAATTACATCCATCCGCATCTTTACGTCGTGGGAAGCTGATAAACCTTCTTCCTGGGTTCAAGTTCGTCCATGAACTCTTCATCTCCACATAAAAAGCACATCTACAGACATTCATCTCCATCTCCTTTCTGAAAAACGTCTGACAGTTACTGGAGGGAGAGAGAACAAATATTATTCAACTACGTGGAGGAATATGTATAGTGATTTGAACAGTATCAAAGGAATAGTGATTAGACAAAATTACCCCTCCTTAAAATGGTCAATATACCTATTTTTGTAATTTTCTAGGTCAACCGACGGCCTTTTGGATAGTTTCCGTCCAAAGGGACCCTAGCTGCATATTTATGAAAGGTTAGAGACCTCCTTTAACACAAATGAAGATTAGGGTAAAGTCTGCAAAAAATGAAAAAGTTAGAGACAGCTGCTGCAATTTTCCCTAAATATAATTACAATGATATCTAACTCAAGATGTTAGATCACCTTCAAAAGACTATGCCTTTGTTTGATGAGGATTAAAATCAGAGTTTTAGTAGATTTTGATAAAAATTGATGATGGTTGAAAAGTTGTGGGTTTCATACAATATGTAGTTAAAATTAATTGTTGACTTTTATTTAAATAAAATTTTAATTTTAATTTCTATCAAATATAGGCTATATATATAAATATCATTTTATGTATAATAAAGAGCACCTTTATATTTAGAGTATCTTTAAGAAACTCTATATTTATAAAGAACATCTTGTATTTAGAGATTTTTTGGAAATGTTGTTAGAGAGTAAAATTTCTAATACACTCTAATATTGCTATTTATTTTGGCTATTTATTTTATTCTTTTCAAGAAATATTTATTGATTCATCCTCATCATTTATTTAATGGCCAATCAATTCAAATATTATGTGAATAATTTAATAAATATAATATTAAAATCTTTTGCTAATTAAGTGTGATCATATAAAGTCCCTGTTTGTCTACCATTTTTTCAAAACATTGTTTACTACAGTAAGATTTTCCACTACACATTTACCCAATAAAATATTTTACGCACAAATCAATAAAGTTACTTTAAATTTCAACCACACATTCTCCAAAAAATACTATTCATTACTCCATTTTTAACACAATAATGGGTGACAAACAAAGCCAAAGTAGAAATAGAGATTACGTCTCTTCAAATTTTAAATTCACTATCTATTTTAAAAGGTTAGAATACAGTCTCTGAGCTTATTCTTAAGCATTAACTATCTAAAATTGAGGTTATCTTGTGTTTAAAAAGTCTTTTAAAGATACTCGTAGTGTATTAAGCATTGTTGTTAGGAATAGGGATGTGCTTAGTTTTGTTTCGAAGAGAACCTAATCAAAACTAATGGTTATCTTGTAATGAAACTATTAGCTTCATTTGTAAATATTGAGCCAAACTAGAATCGAATGGCTCTGATTTGGTTTGATTCACTTGCATAACCAAAATTTTCAAATTATAAATGTAAAATCACCTACTGTTTATCCTTACGTCCAGAATCAAAATAATAAGAATCATTCAATGCAAACAATAAGTTTCATTTTCATACAAAATTTTGTCTAATAAAAATCATTTACTAAATTAACAAATAAATATAAATAATTTAAAAGGTGATTAGGTTAGAACAGATTCTCAATTCTAAGTACTAGAATGGAATCGAACCAAAATCGGCCTTCTTTTGGTTCTAGGTTTAAAATTTATGTATAATTGAACCAAATTGAAGCGGTCGATTCTAAATCGATTGGATTGGATATGTTCCAATTCTTTTGTCTCCCGTAGTTAGGAAAGTAAACCATCACCAGTACGCGACTTTGCAAAGAAGTGTCAATAGCACAATGATTGGGAATAGAAATATTGCTTAGTTATAGCCCATGAGTAATGATTAATTAAATGACAATTAATCTCGATATGTTTAGAATAGTTTAAAAAAAAAAAGTGAACAAATTGAATAGCACCCTGATTATATGACAAAAAGGCAATCATATCCTCCAATCATCAACATGGTCAAGCAGTCATAAGTGTCTGAGCACAATTCCAGCTTCTATTGCGTGCAAGAAATAGTCGTTGACTTCTTATTTTTTCAAGAAATAAGAGAGACCAAAAAAATAAAATAAAAAAATAAAATAAAAAAAGAGGCAAGAAAATTAGATGTGAAATGAAGTAACAAACTTAAAAATGGCCTAGAAGAAAAGACAAACTCACTCACAATGAGGGGTGGCAATTGGTTGACCACCCAGGCTCGGTCCATGGGCCTTCTCCATGACTAGTTGAGTTAGGTCAGTTCACGAACTTTTTGATTTTTTTATCAAGACAAAATTTAAAGAAAAAATATAAGAAATTAAATGCGGGACAAAAAAAAAGCATGGAAATTTCACATAATTAAATTTAAAAATAAGGAAAAGAGGGTGCGCTCGTAACAGTTCATAAAGCTCGTGGGATTTATTTGTCATACTCGACTCGATCCATGGGCACATGGACGAAATTGGACGAAATTGAAATTAATGTATTGGTTTGGTGACAATCTATGCGGATTAAAAAAAAAAATCCTTGATTAAAGTGACACATTTGGATGGTTTGATAATGAACAAAAATTTTAACCCTTACATGATACTTTCATTAAATAACTATTAAATTTGAAGAGTGTCTACTGCTATTCAATATCATACAATCAACATAATTGCAACGCACAAGTTCAAAAGTCAAATTTACTAGGGGTGGGAAAAATTCATTGTGCAAAATGATCAAACTAGAATTGACCAGTACCAATTCTATGGAAAAAAAATATTAATCGAGTTCGACACTTCACCAAGAACCAGACACCTTGATACATTTACATGTCAATGTGTTTCCAGTTTAATTTTTAAAAGTGTAAAATTGAAACTGAAATCCAAGACCCCTTTGTTTATGGCTGGTAGTGGGTTGAGCCAAGTCGCCCCCATTTAGGCTCGGCCCGTCCATGGTCCCTGTTTGTGACGGGACGAGACAAATAGTTGAGCTCTTGAATAATATAGAAAAATTAAACACAAAAATATAAAGAAGATTCATCGTAATTAACGTAGATTTTTTGGTTAAAATTAAAATTAGATTTTTAGTAGATTGTGATAGAAGTTTTTGAAATGTATGATTGAAAAACTGTGAGATCCATAAAAAATGTGGTTAATATTAATTGTTTGACTTAGACTTAAATTAAAATCAGATTTTAATTTGTACCAAACATGCCCTAAAATAAGAAAATAACATAGACTTGCAAAGTCAACAAGTTTTATTTATTTTGACTCAAATCGAGTAGACACGTGATTGAAAGAGTCGAACCAGCTTGCTAGGCAATCGGGTGTTGAACACCTATTACAGTAAAGAAGTTAGGGATGTGCTATGAGTACATAATGGACACCATAATGATGTTCATAATGTACACATGGCGGCTGTCTATTGGGGGGCCGTCTGACGCGACAGGCAACCCCCCAATAAGGGGTCAACATGTGTACATTATGGACACCATTATGGTGTTCATTATGTACACTTAGCATTTTTCAAGAAGTTATTGCCTAAAAGTCGAAAAAAGACAAATGGAACTTGCTACATGTACATTAAACTTTACATAATGCATTATATCATCACATGATACTCTATCGTTGAACAATTTAAAACATAATCAATTTTTTCATCCATAATTTCACTGCAAATCGTTTTCTGATGCACTATATAAAATAATGTCCAGAAGGCAAATTAACACCTTTGATAAAATCCACCATTGATTATACTTTTCTAAAATCTGACGGCGTCGACACTTGACAGCAATTCTGGTACGATAGTCTAGTCAGTCTTATCAATTGATAACCTTTTTTTATCTACCGCTAGATTATTGGTTTTGTCAAAAAAAAAAAAAAATTACCATTTGCATAAGTACATATATACCCTTTGGGCCCGCCCGTCTCTCCAATCATACAGTGGATTTGTGGGCCTGTGTACAAAAGTAATACTGTGATGTGACGTCTAGCTAACAATTTTATACAATTCCAATTTAAATGGAAGTTAGGCCCCGTTTGATTCCTCTTTCTTTTTCAAGGAAATTAAAATTATTTTCACCTTTTTACGTATTTAATTGACTAAATTTTTTATAAAATTGATTTTTCAGATTTTCTTGATTTTTGAGGAAAATCTTTTTCCGTGGATTTGGTGAAAAGAGCTTTTCTGGACAATTTTTTTATGGTAATAAAAACAAATTATATCTTCAATTGTAACAGATTATATCCCTTTAATAGACAATTTTCATAAAAAAAAAATCAAACGAATACAAAAGATCCAAAATTTCAATATTTAACAGATGAAAAATTATATCAATCAAACACGATTAATCGACAATTCTCAGTAAAACAAGTTCTACACAATTCAATTCCATGAAATTCATTTCCTTTTCACCAAATTCCATTCTTGCAATGACCCTTAAATTATTATGGTTCATTTCAAGTTTATAGAAGTCAATTTTATATACAATTTTTTTTTTCTGCAATTGATTTTCATGATCAGACTTTCAGTTATCCCATGAATTTGATTGTTCCATTAGGCTATTTTGGGTCGATGCACGACAATTTAAGAAATCTAAGAGAACTGCATGA
Source organism: Fraxinus anomala (assembly GCA_903798345.1). NCBI lineage: Eukaryota > Viridiplantae > Streptophyta > Magnoliopsida > Lamiales > Oleaceae > Fraxinus > Fraxinus anomala. The sequence continues at coordinate 19,917 of CAIGRN010074572.1, forward strand.
AGTCGCGATGAATATGAACAGTGTGATATGTTTTGTTCAATAGAAACTATACAAATCCTGTTCCTAGATGGTGTTTTCATGTCAACATCAAGCTTAAGGAAAATCTTTTATTTTCAACACGTTTTTAAGCTTTAACTATAGCTAATTTGGCGGAATTTTTGGGGGATAATTAATTACTTTTCAGTACATTTCATAGTGGTGGATTTGGTAATCATGACGAAGTTAATAAAAAGCTAACAGTGCTACATGTACATATAGGAGCGGGTGGATAATTTTTTTTTTTTTAATCATAGTGAGACCCACCACTCTGAGAGATTGTCAACCTCAAAGCTATGTAGAAATGAAAAAGCTCATAAAAAGCTATACCCCTTTGACTGTTTTTTCTTTTCTTTTTCTTTTCCTTTTTTTTTTTTGTGAAATTTTGAAAGGACATTAATTGGGGCCCTCTTTCATTATTTTTCAATATAATACGTAAAATTGCTCAACCAATTATAGGTAATTTATTTAATAATAATAATAATAATATACTTATTTTGAAAGGTTTTCATAACCTTAAGCAACTTCTTTGCTTCCTTCACTAAACTTTTAAGTGATTATAAGTAGTTTTTCAAAGGAATATATTGTTAAAAACTATATAAAAGTTAAATAATATGTAATTGGAAAGGATATTTGAACAATTTTTAAGCACTTAAAAAAGCTTTGCCAAACATAACAAAACAACTTAGGGTAGAGTTTCCTAATCTTTCAACTAATGTTGTTTTGAATCTTCAATATTTAAACGTAATATTTTGGATCCCCAACTGATTTAAGTATGTGAATTCAAGTCCTAACGTGATAGAAATTGTCAATCTAAACGTTAAAATTACACGCAACTTTATGTGGCTCAAAGTCAAAAAGGAAATAATATTAGTGAAAGGAATGGGGTATCCAACCATAATTTTCTCTAAAAACATTTAGCACAAAAAAATTATTTTAAATTAAATTGAACTTTGTTTTATGCTTAGACAAGGAAGCTTGGACAACCTAACAATTACAAGACATTTGACTAAAGTGTCCAAGGAGTGTACACTTTCTATAAATTTTTTGTCTTCTTGTGATATTTTATTAATAAACTGATATCTCCTATAAAATTTAAGCCATTATAAAAAAAAATTACGTTATTAGCTTGTGTTTATAAATAGTTCATATTTCAAAAAATTTACAAGTATTACGTATTTATCTGTCACGTCTATTTATAATTTAAAATATTTATAAACAATTCTCAAACATGAAATTTTTTATTTTGTTTAAACTTTTGAATTTCTGATGCGTGAAACTTTAGATGGCTTTTTTAAATCGGTTCAACTTTTCGAAAAAATTTTGAGGTCTTGATTGCCATTTTTTAGCTTGAGCTTCGGTTATTTATATAATTTTTAATTAGTTCATTTTTCATATAACCTTGTTTGGTGGCTATTTTTTTTTTAAATATTATTTTCAATAGTAAATTTTTGGAGAATAAGTGATTTAAAAAGTAGGAATTTTTTTTTGAATTTACATATAAAATATTTTTTTGTGTAAATGTGTGGTTGGAAATAAGTGTGTTGAGAAAAAAGAGATAAATAGGGACATAATATAAGGTAAATTGCAGATTTCGTCTTTAAGTTTGATTTTTAGCAGATGCACCCTCACCCTTTTGGATATTAGCAGAGTTAGTCTCATTGATAGAATATGTTATATTTTGATGATAAAACAAGTTGTATGAGCCAAAACCCGAAGGAGCATTATAACTTATCCATTTCTTAGTAACTTGTGCAAATAATATTGGCACTACCACACACATAGCATCGGTTGGTAGTGGCGGTGGCTATGCTCGTGGGAGTGGGCGTGGGAGTGAAGGTTAGGATTGGAAGAAAAAGAAATCATTTTTTTTTAAAAAAAAAAAAATTCTTTGCATTTATTATAATTTTTTGGAATTGTTTAGCGGATTTTTAATGTTACCCTTAACTTCAAATCCATGTGCAGCTCACACGGATAAAACCTAGCAGATTCTATCAATGGAACTAATTTTCAAAAGATTGGGAGTGTCTGTCGCTAAAAATCAAAGCTAAGGATGAAATTGAAACTTTTCGAAAAGGTAGGGATGAGTCTACAATTTTTCCTATCCCGGCATCTAACTCCTTGAGCAAGGCTTTGTGCAGAGAGATCATAGTTTCAAATGCTCCTTAAGACTAAATCAGTGGATTGAACAAGGCATGAAAGAGGAGGCCTCGGCAAGGACAAGTGCCGTTGAAAATCGATATAGTTTTGAACAAAGAATTATTGAGGGTCCGAATCCCTATCTCACCCGACCATCGACTAGTATCTCACTCTATAATCAATTTTTTGTTGAAAGGAGATAATGAATTTTTAAGTAAATTATTTCTATATATTAATGCATAAAATCATAAAAGCCCTCTAGATATTCTTGACAGAACATGTTTACATAAATAGGCAGGAAATTATGAAAATAATGCTGCCATGTTCTAAAAGTAGCCCCGCATAAAGAATTTTGCTGAAATCTATTATTTAAATCAAGCATAATTCTCAATAAATTTCAGTATCAACTGTAAAAATCTTTTTCGCGGCCTTATTTATTTATTTACAAATCTATTATAAAATTTATAGCAACTAGATCTTTACCAATTACACGATATACTAACACAAATATATACAAATTTAGAATGATCTAATTTGATCGTACTTCCCCGTCCCTCCTTCCCTGTGTCTTTGATATTTCTATCACATTTGTGAAAAGAAAGCAAGTTTCATACTTTGTGTCGTCGATAGTCTATAATTTTTTGAGAACTCGCTATATCCCATGCTTCGTGTACAAATAAACACCGACGAAGTAACACAAATATCTTGGATACTTGTACGTTAAGAGAGAGAAGTTCACGATCGATATAAAAAAATTTCGTTCTAGGCTTCCACCAAAGTCAGTCATAGAACAATTGTTTTCAGCACTATCTTGACTACAGCATTTAATAATTATATGCAACTATTTTAATGCACGAATCATGATATATAGGTAGGGCTAATGGATGAAACATTATCATTTATGCGGCGAACCCTTAATGTGTGGGTGTGGGTGTGGGTGTGGGTGTGGGGCGGTGGCAAGCACTTATTGTACAAAATAATAGAGATTCCAATTAGAGTCTCAATAATTTATACAATAATTCAATATTTAAAAGTTATATTTGCGACTCTTCAGCTTAACGTGCCAACTTTTGATTAATTTTTTTTTTCTCCTCTCTACATGTAAATATCAATAAAATAACATAACAAATAATACGAACGAGTTGAAAAATTAAAGGCTAAGGTGTTCTGTTTTTCATGTGGACAATCAATTCCAAACAAATGAATGTCATTTTCTTTTTCCTTTGTCTAATTTTTTCTACACCACTAAAATAAAAATAATTACATTTTCAATATATTTTTCTCAATATGAATATTAAATCAATTTGGCGATCAACATTAGTGCACCTATGAGCAAGTTTTCTCTAAGAAATTAATGATCATTCAGTACCATATGATATGAGAACCTCGGTTGAGCCCCACTCCATTAGAGAGAATTAACAATATGTTCAATCATGCTTAATTATAAGTCAATTTTTTTAGCGGATAACTTATTTTATTCTTGATTACCAGTCATATAGCGTTTATCCAGTACAAACATGACTTTCAAGGTTACTGTTTTTACTAATAAAATTCACTTAAAAAAAAAAAAAATTGTTGTTCTAAATGGTGATTTTGAATACAATCAAACATGCACTAAAGAAAAGCATTGATTACAAATTTGAGTGGGGCTAGGTAGTGATACACTTGAATCCATAGCATTTGACTTTAATTTACAAATAATTGGGGCATTATAGTGGTCAATTATGACATCCAACAAATGTTCAACTAGTTGATGTCCTATCGTATTTGAGTCTCAAAACTATCTAAGGTAAATTTTTATGAGAATAATATACATTGGGATCTGCAAGTGGTTCAAAATCAGGGTTTGTTTCCAATTGTTTTCCCTCATGATCAACTTTTACCACTTTTACCACTTATTTGAAGTAAAAGTGTACGGTGCGAATCTCGGTCCTAACCCACAATTTTTTGTTCTCCAATAACGCAAGAACAAGAAATAAAACACAGAAAAAGTCTAAATAGTATACACACATCAAAGTACGGAATGAGAGAAAAAAATACAGAAAAATAACGATTTGAAAGAGCAAACTTAAAAATCTAGTTAATGAAGAGACAACTATTTACTCTCAAATACAGTTGCTAAATAATAGAGTGAATCATTAAATATGCCCCATCCCTCCCCCCAAATATTGACTTGAGTGAAGTTTTTCTATTTGGAATCTATATCTTTGATTTTGGCTGGGATTAAACTAGTTAATTACTATGGTAGAATATCTATAACCAGGACAATTGTCAAGTGATAAAACAATTACGGAAGATGATAAACACTCCACACACTTGTTGATTCAATTGAAAATCGAGAATTTAGCCATCAAATATGTTGAACAAACACAAATTTAAAGAAGGAGTGCAAGAAGATCGAGGTAAAAATTGAATTCTTTGTCCTTAAATCGATTTTTGTCCCGCACAGGTGTCGATGGTGGATTGGCAATCATCTCCCAAAATAAAACGTTCAACTTCTTATGATGACAACACTTCTAATCACAAGAAATGACGAACCAAAGGAAGTTTTGTACTCCTTTTTATATGAATATAACAAGGTTCTTTTTTTTTTTTTTAATGCAAAATTTTGGTAAGAATTATGCTATGATTGCATAGAATTGGAGTGAATGAAAAAATAATGAACGTGTCCAATTTAGAGGTTGAAGTGTTGCATACGAAGCGATACAACCCAAAATTCAACCTATTCTCAAAAAAATGTAAGTGTTCATGCTCAAACGGTGGTTTCATAATTTGAATTTCCATTTTTCTAATTCAAAATTCATTATTTTTAACCTTGCTTCATTCACTAATTTTTCATTCACGGAAATTATTTTCGACTTCCAAATATACCAAACTCATCTACTTGAAGAATAGAATATATTCGACCCATTTGTCTCCAAGTTCGAGTAGTAGGACCTACCCAAATATTTGATCAAAGATTGATCAAATTAACATTTTATTAACTATTTTCTAACTATCGTCCACATGAATGGAAATTACCAATAGGTATATAACATGCAGACTCTAAAAAGGAGTACAAACGGCAAGCTATAGCATCAGAAGATGTGGCTTTGGCTTTCAACCTTTCTTAATAGAATACAATCAACTTACTATGATAATTAGTAAACATGATGTCTTTAACTCTTCGGCCGTTGGTGTAAAACAAAGCAATTGTACGAACGCCATAACTTTCCTAACAAATTTGGTTCTCATGATTGTGCTCATTTGACCCCAAACAATTTTTTATTTCACAAGTGTTTTTAGAGAATTTAAGCTTAAAAAAGCATGAAATTTCTGTGGGAGTCATACGCCTTAAATTTGTGAGTCATTTAAGGCGTGACGTTAATCCATTCGCATATTTCTCTTGGTATTTTCAAGATATAGACATCATTAAAAGCACAACTTATTATGATACGGTTCGTAACATAACACTTTTATTATTTAAAGAATGGGTAAAAGTGTTCTTCTGAATCATTCATAACTTAGTTGTCCATTTGAACCAATATCTTAGAATCTCTAGTAAATAGGGTTGGGCTACTGCTATGTCGATTCTAAAGCAATAAATTCAAATTTCATAGTGGATCGAATTATACAAATTTGCTTATGGATTTTTTGGACACTGCTCCTCCTCCAATGGTAAAAACATAACCACTTATATATTTCATATCCTTGGTGTCGATATCTAATTTGCATCAATGTATCCTTCTAATACGACGAGATATCTAGAATAGTATAATCCATAATTAACCGTGAATCTTAAATATTTAAGAACCTTTGTCAATGTCTTCCAATGGTAATTTCCTGGATTACTTGTAAATCTGCTTTTTTTTTATTTTTTTTATAGCATATGCTTTATCTGGACATGTACAATTAGTAATATACATTAAGCTGCTTATAATACGTGAACAATTGTGAACGGGCTCACTAATATTTTTGACAAACTGTACATTTAGATCTACATGTGTTTTAAATGGATTAACGTTATACGCTTTAAATTTCTTAAGAATAATCTCAACATAATGATATTGAGATAATAACAATCCATCAAGTATCTTAGAGATCTTAATCCCTAATATGACATCAACAATACACATATCTTTTATATCAAAATCTCTTGTCAATATCATAATTAGCATATTATCAATACATAGACATACAATTAAATATTTATTTGATGTGTTTTTTATGGAGACACATTTGTCGCATTCAATAATTTTGAAACCATTTGACAACATAATTTTGTCAAATTTCTAGTGCCATTGCTTATGTATTTGTTTTAATCCATACAATGATTTAACAAAAATACACCTTTTTCTCCTTTTTGGAAGCCACAAATCCTTCAGGTTGTTACATGTATATATTTTTTCTTCCATTTCACCATTTAGAAAGGCCGTATTTACACCCATTTGATGTCTTTTGAGATTACGTAGTGCCACGATTGCAATCATTACCCAGATAAACGTGATCCTTGTAACACGTGAATATGTATTGAAGTAGTTAAGACCTTCCGTTTATCTTATCCTCTAGCTATTAATCTGGGCTTGAAGCTTCGTAGCCTAAATCATTATTTCCCGGTAGAATATCAACCAATTTCTAAGTATGATTTTCCATAATGGATTCAATTCCATTGTTGACAGCTTCTTCCAATAAGGAGTTTCGGGAATATACGTTGCCTCAGTAAATGTCCTTAAATAATTTTCTAGCAAGTATGTTAGAAAATTCGGACCATAAGTCTTAGGAATGCAATGTTCCTTGATTCGATTATAGTACTTTAATGTACATCAAATATTTCTGAATTATGAATCAGAAATCGATATGCGCTACTATTATTTGCATTTCCCATGAAGATGCAGTCAATAGTTTTACATCCAATTCTAACCTGTTTAGGCTTGAGAATTTGTATTTTGGTTAAGCACCCCCACACTTTTAAGTATTTATAGAAATGTTTCCCACATTTTCGTAACTCATAAAGTATTTCAATCTTGATTTTTATGATATTTTATCGAGAATGTTATTTATTGAAAAGATAGCTTTACCCCCAAATTCTGGAGGTAAGTTTGAATTTATCAACATTGCATTCATTATCTCTTTTAGTTCAATTTTTGTGTTCAAGAACACCTTTTTAAAGATGAATATGGTGCCATTGTTTGATGAGTAATTCTAAATTTTGAATAAAAATTTTCAAACGTTGTAACATATTCTCCACCTCGATCACTACGAATAATCTTTATTTATTTTTCAAGTTGATTTTCAAATTCAATCTTGTAGTATTTAAACACTTCAAAAGCTTCATTTTTGCTTTTCAAGTATATATAACAGTATCTTGTACAATCATCAATAAAAGTGATGAAATACTTTTCACCACATCTAGTTAGTACAAATTTTAATTCATATATATCGCTGTGAATTAATTCTAAAGGTATCGTGTTTATTTCAACTGAATGAAATAGTGTTTTGACCAACTTAGCCTCTACATATCTCGCATTCACCATTTGTATTAAAATGCATATTCGATAGTAAATTTAAATTAATTAACTTGCATACAGAATTAAAGATTGCATGTCCTAATCTATGATACCATAATTAGATGACTCGAGAATATGAGTAGAAGAATATATTTTATTTTTTGAAATATTCGATACAATAGCGAGGACATTCATCTTAAATAGTCCATCACTTAAATAGCATTTCCTTACATACATACTATTCTTCGTAAATACAAACTTATTAGATACAAAGACTAGTTTCAAGACATTCTTGCTAAGTAAAGAACCAAAAACTAAGTTATTGTAAATGTCTGGCACATGAAGCACATTGTTAAGGTTGAAATCCTTGCCCGATGACATTTTCAACACCACTTTGCCTTGTCCTTCAATCTTCGATCTTGAAAAGTTCCCTATAAACAATTTCTCAACACTTGTTAGAGTATAAGATGAGAACATTGCCCTCTCAGCGCAGATGTGATGTATAGTACTCGTGTCCACCTACCATTCCATGATATTTTCAATGTTACATTCTTAAACAACAACTGACAAGTTGATGTCTTATATTCCATTAGATAATGCATCAGATTCGTGACATTTGCTTGGGCTTGCTTCTTTGGTTTGCAACATTCATTTGAGAGGTGTCCAATCTTTCCAAAATTGTAGCAATTGCTTTTGAACTTCTTTGCATTCTTATTGCGTCCTTGCTTGAAGGATTCCAAAAAATGCTTCATCTTCTTGTTCTTTTCATTTGTTTCTATTAAATTAGCCTTTGCTACTGGTATTTGGCTTCCAATCTGTTTGTCTAACTTTTTGTTATCTTCTTCAATCCTTAATCGAACTATGAGTTTTTCAATATTCATCTCCTTAAGTTTGTACTTCATATTGTTCTTGAAGTCCATTCATATGGATGGAAGTTTCTCGATAATTGTAGCCACTTGATATGATTCACTTAGAGTTCTCGACATGAATGTCATGAAAAAGAATCTGAAATTCTTGTACTTGACTCATTACTACTTTGGAATCTACCATTTTATAGTCTAAGAATTTGCCAACCATGAACTTATTTGTTTTGACGTCTTCAGTTTGTATGTCTTTTCCAAGGATTCCTACAATTCCTTAGTGGACTTCTTGGTACTATACTCGATGTATAGCGTGTTGTCCAAGCCATTTAGTATGTAATTCTTACTTAGAAAGTCTGAATGTTTCCAAACATCCAATGCGATCAATGATTATTTATTATTTTTTCCTTCTTGTACAGTGGGAGCATCTTCATTCAGAAACTTCATCAAATTGAGGGCTATAAGATAGAACATCTTTTGTTGCCATCTTATGAAATCAATCCCACTAAGCTTTTTCTATTTCTCTTCATGTGGAACGAAGTTGGATTAATGGTATTAGGGGGAATCGTAACCGAATGAGCAACAATCGAGATAATCGGAGGTACAATCGAAGTAATCTAAGGAATAATGACCATAGTAACATCAGTAGTATCCTTAATGGTATTCATTTCTATTTACACAAACAGAAGATAAACCAATTCAAGTTCAACAATTCAAGAAAGTGTAGAAAAGTTAAACCGAAAACAGATTTCAGTTTAACCGAGTAAAGTAGAAAAAGAATAAAAAATCGCTTAAAAATTCGTTTTATGATTGTTTATAATAGTAAATGATAAAGTGACTTCTTATTCCTATAAATAAAATACAACCTTACCCCAAACCTTACTCGTAATTGAAACAAAGTTTAAACCTGGAAATTGGATACAAACCTTGAACAAACACAAATTTAAAGAATGGAATGCAAGAAGATCGAGGTAAGACTTGAATTTTTTATCCTTAAAACAAATTTGTAATGCACAAGTGCTGACAGTGGATTGACAATCGTCTCCCATGATACAACGATCAATTTCTTGTGATGGCAGCACTTTGAATCACAAGAAACGACGAACCGAACTAAGTTTCTTACTCCTTTTTGTATGAAAATAACAAGGTTTTTGACGTAGAATTTTGGTAAGAATATGATGTTATATGTTGACCTATGATTGCATAGAACTAGAGTGAATAAAACCATCATGGAGAGATCTAATTAATAGAGATTGAAGTGTTGCACACGAAGAGATACAACACAAAATTCAACCTGTTCTAAAAAAGGTAGCAAATGTTTGCAGTCGCTTGTTAACCACCAATTTACCGCTCGAACGCTCAAAGCAATAACTCTACCGCTCATTAAGCACGAACCGGTTTCATACTTTGAATTTTCGCTTTTTAATTAAAAACTCATGATTTTCATCCTTACTTCATTCACTAATTTCTCATTCATCCGAAAATAGTTTTTGGCTTCGAAATATACCAAACTCATCTATTCGATGAGCAGAATATGTTCGACCCAATTCTCGCCAAATTCGAGTAGCGGATTCCATCCAAATATTTGATCAAAGATTGATCAAAATCAACTTTTTATTAAATATTTTTCAACAAAATATTCATTGATTCCAAATGAATATTGAATAATAGGGATAATTGAGAAGATATCATAATTTTATTCATTAAAACAGCCAAATTACATTGAACCCTAATTATAACTTTTTAATATAAACAAGAAGTCCTAACGTACTATTGTGAACAAAAACAAAATCTAGGAAATTGATCTAAATAAATCTCCTAATAATCTAAACAAGGGAAAAAATAATTAAAATCAATTTCTATATGAATAATAAAATTTCTAATTTAATAGCTTAAAAGGTAGAATTTGACCCAATCCTCGATATTCAATTGAATCAACGATATCTGTCGTATTATGTTGTTGCATCAATTTGGTATTAGAGAACAATCACATTCCTGATAAAGACATGCATTGTTAATGAATTCTACATAGAAAAAATCATGCAATGCAATGAATTAGCACAACTGCACCTACTAAATTTTGGCATTATCTACATCTAATAGAGGTGGAACAACAACGTAAGCAACGGAGCTATTGAAGTAGCTAAAAAAGAAAAATCTATCACACAGGGCCGGCCCTGGCCCAAGGCAAGTAAGGCCACTGCCTTGTGCCTCGGGCTGTAAGGGGCCTCCAA
>CAIGRN010074590.1:0-20011 GCA_903798345.1 Fraxinus anomala
CTCTACCATTTCTCTCCATCGGAGGCGGCCATCAACTCCGACGGCCACTCCGGCAACTATTCCGGCAGCCGCCCCGAAGACTTAAAAATTTCAAAAAATTAAAAATGGGAAATCACACCCCCACCCCCATGGATCCACATACTACTACCCCACCACTACCTCCACCTCCTAAAAAAATTGCCAAAAAATTTTCAAATCACTTTATATAATCAAGCCACGACACGTATCATCTGTGACTAATTGTAACCAAGTTTGTATTCAATGTGACTAACTGTGACCAAGTTTGTGTTAAGTGTAACTGTCTGTGACCAATTGAATCTTAATTGTGACCGTATATGATCAAATCACAATAAGTCACAATTAATACAAAATTGGTCACAATCGATCACAATTAACATAGAATTGGTCATAATTAACACAAAATAACAGTTTATGGGATTCAAGCACTTAGTTTTTAGTTCATAAATGTTAATTAATAGACGAGGAAAGCAGTTACTAAACTGTAAAAAATGGAAAAATGGAACAAGAAGAAGAACATATGCAGCCAATTGAAAAAGCAAAAAAAATCTCCTCCAAACATTATAATTTCACTTTTTGCAATATGTTTTCTTCTTTATACAGACTATTCAAATTTGCCAAACCAATTGGCAACTACGATTGCAAATATAAATCAATCTGCTTCCCCCAAACCACCAACTCGCTACCATAACCACCACCACAACCCATACACCACATCACAAATTTACAGATTCTCACAACCCCCACCACCACCAAAACAATGGAACCACCACTACCACCAATAGAAACGCAAAAACAAAAACACCAACGACCATCCCTAAACAACAGATCCAATAAAAAAAAAACACCCATCACTAAAAATTGATAAGCATTAAAACAAATGGGTGCAATCGAGGCCTGAAGACCTGAAGAATCACTATTCATAAGCTGATTCGCATTCTCACTTTCATTCCCATTTCTCAGAAATTGATTCCTTGTTCTATGAGCACGTGGACAAGAGATCTATATGTTTGGGAAGATGGTCGAAATTTTCGTCAGCCCTAATAGTGAAGCAAGCAACGACGATGCTGTTGCAGCAGCGACGAAGCCAAGCGCTGCTTCTCCGTTCATCAATGTCGCAAATGGTGTTTGCACAGTCGTCGTCGGGGCATTTCCAAATATTCGTCCTCTCCTCCTCCGCTCATTAATCAACGTTGGCTGCCAGTGAAAAATGAGGAGAGAAAGAAGAGGATGGAGAGGGAGAGAGAGAGAGAGAGAGAGAGAGAGAGAATGGAATATGTTTGGGATAAATTGGTGGGTAGGGTTGGAGGTGGAGGTGGAGGTGGAGGTGGGGGTCGGTGGGTCGTGGGTTGATGAGTATGTAGATTTAAATTTTTAATAATTATTATTAATGATTTTATTTACCATCTGAAATCTGAATTTTAAATTTAATCCCCTTATTTGTGAAAATTGATATTTAATTGCAGGATTTTAGGTAATTTTCCCCAATCAAAATACGAAACTAAGCCCATATTTGATTTAATTCAGATTTTTAGTAAATTTTATCAAAAATTGATAAATGTGTAATTAGAAAGTTAATAAAATTTGTGAAACTTATGAAATGTTTGATTGAAAATGAGTTTGAGTAAAAATATTTTTTTAAGAATGAGGGTTAAACTTGGCTAAGCCTTGGAATTAACTTACCAAAATTTTATGTTTCCAAATTCCAAATGTGCAAAAGGGTGATTCAAATCACTGTTGCGCTTGCGCAGCTGAGTCAAGATTTCGATTTGATTCAAATGGATCAAGATTTAAATATTAATTATTATTATTATTATTATTATTATTTGTCGAAACAAGACGATACCTCAACTTTAGAAAAGTAGTAGAGAACTATGAGCCCGTTAAAGGGTCGTAAATTTCAATGAAAAATACACACAGATCCTGACAAAAGAATTGTATGTCTATAAATAAAATGTTTAAGCCTATGAAATAAAACAAAACGTGAGTACCTTGCAACTTTAACATCTCTCTCCAAAATGTTCTTGAAAATTCAATAATAATAGTAACCGATGGCAGATCTTAGAATTCAGGTAAGCATGAACGATCGTGAGAAAAAAAAAAATTAGCAGAACCAACATGGGCGATCACAAGAGCTCGTCGGATGTTGACTTCGTCCCTGACTGTAACACGAAATCTAGTTCACTAATGTTTACAGCTTGTATATATAAATACACTATATGTGTGCAAAATTATTGAGATAATATTTTCAAACTTTGACTTGTAGTTAAACTTCGTCGGTAAACTTAAATTATTATTTATTTATTGATAAGACTTTTTCTTCAATAGAATTCATTTATTTGTCGTTTTTATTACTCACTCAGTGATAATATTCTTTTTGTTTATGATAATTGATTATTAAAATATTTTAATTATTATTTTGTTATTATGGACTTTTTTTCTCATTAACAAGTCTCTTCGACAACCACCCTCTCTTTTTGTTATCAAATTGGAATGCACGACTTGTTACTCAAAAAAAAAAAAAAAATAATAATAATAAATAAATAAATTAGAAAGAATTGCAGTTGGGATAAAAAATCTTTAAAATTATTGGAGATTATACCAAAATCTTTCATTTTTGTAGATGAGTTCCCAAACCTTTCATCTCGATTTCAGCTAGAGGACAAATCCGTCCATTTGACCATTAGTCAACTCAAAAAAATCAATTTGACCACATTTTGATTAATTTTAAAAGGAAAAAAATTTATAATTTATATTTTTCCAATATGTACCGCTAATTTTATTTTTTTCCTCAATTTTTTAGGGTTCTTGTTCCTATCAATTTGGTAATCAAATTAGGAAAGATTCCCAAATGGGTTGTACTGTTGGGGAAAAGCATACTAGGATCAACGGGAAGGCTTTACCGGTAAGACTCGAATCCAATCACTCCACAACCATCGTCACCATGAATAATAATGAGGAAAAATTAACCCATTCGAAATCGGTAATCAAACGTCAGAATTACCATATGACGCTTAATTCTTTGACAACGGGTGGGGCTACTGCATGGAAAAACAATTGGAGGGAATCTTGATGAAAATTTTGGAGTCTTTGTCCAATAATGCGATAAAATAAGCTTGTGGGGGTTGGAATATGATAAAGATGTAGCTTTAAAGGCTATTTTGAGAAATGTGCTTTGTTATTTAATTTTTTAATTATTTTATTTGAAAAACTATAAAATTACAATTTTATTCTTTTTAAATTAATCAAAATGTGGTTAAATTGATCTTATTTTTATTGACTAACGGTCAAATGCACAGACACCATCCATTCGTCCTCTAGCTACAAAAATAAAATATTTAGATATAATTTACAATAATTTGTAAGGTTTACCCCATCTGCAATTCTCCCAATAAATTATTTTAAATATTTTCTTTCCAATTATTCATAACCCTTTCTGAAATTTTTTATTTCAACAAGTGTCAATTTTGATATATTAAAACAAACAAGAATTAATTTATAATAAAAATTATATTGTGCATTTCTCTACTTGGGTTGTATCGATACGCGTTCAAGAATGTATAGTATCCTTGGAAATAACTTGCATCGAGTCACATGTTAGGGGTGGCAACCGAGCCGAGTGGCTCGTCGGCTCGACCCGCCAAAACGAGCCACGAGCCGCTTGGGCTGGTAAAAGAGACGAGCTAGAGCCGAGCCTAGGCCAACTAACTAGGCGGCTCCGCTTGTTTTTGACGAGTGACTCGTTGATTTTTTTTTAAAGTTTAGAAAATGTATAATTAAAAAAAAAAAAAATTAAAAAAATCGAGCTCGCGAGTCAAAGCTCCACTCGGCTCGCGAGNGCGGCTTGTGGATTTTTTTTTTTTTTTTTTTTTTTTTAAGGTTTAGAAAATGTATAGTTAAAAAAATTAAAAAAATCGAGCTCGCGAGTCAAAGCTCCACTCGGCTCGCGAGCCGCGAGCTCGACTCACAATAAAAAGCCTAGCAGAAGCTCGGCTCGTGGCTTGTGAGTATACCGGCTCGGCCCATTGCCATCCCTAATATTGAACCTTTATGTAGAACAAAAGCTAGATGATAAAAAAAAAGTGAAATGCTATATATTAAGCCCTATTTTGTTAATATTATTTTAAATTTGTTTTTAATATTATTTTAAATTTTTAATCATTTTGAAAATTATTTAATAATTAAAATAATATTTAGCAGATATCTAAAATTGTAAAATAATATATTTATTTAATAATTTCTATAATTAGTCAATCATACAATTTTCAAATTTTTGAAATGTAAAAGTTAGACTGTTTTTCATAGTTTCAATTTTAGACAAATTCTACTTAATAGATTTATAGAAATTTTATACATGTTTCCGAAATTTTCAACAAAATAATGAATCCCAAAATCATAATTTCATAATATTGATAATATCGTAATTTAAATTTTATTTAAGTTTTTATTGGATAAAGTCATTTTTTACTTTTGTACTTATAAAATCTTTTAAAAACTTGAAACTAAAGTCAAATAAAGAATTTTTAAAAAAATTAATAAACTAAACTAAAATAAAATAATTAAAAAAAAATAAAAAAATCAATAAAGAGCGCCTAGGAAGGCAAAAAAGTGGAAATAAAAAACTCAACCATTAATTTTTTTTTTTTAAAAAAAGCATTTAAAAGCGAATTGAGAAGACATCGTTTAAGCGAGCTTTTTAAAATACTAAGTCCCTGTTTGAAATTCATTTGTTTTCTCATTCTTCAATTGAATTACACATTCTATCAATAAAATAATATTATACATTCAAAAATTCTCCTTACTTTTTAACTACACAATCTTCCATCAATCACTATTCCATTTTTTTTTTTTTACACAAAATGAATATTCTAAACCTAACATGACTCATATCGTTTTATTCACATTTTTGTAAAATCTATGTAATTAACTGAAGGCTCCGTTTAGACGAACTTTTTAAAATAAGGGCTTATTCGCTTTACTATTTTCAAATCGTTTTCTGTTTTCGATTTTTCAAAACAGTGAAAACGCGTTCTTTTTCTTATTTCCAAAAACGCGCTTACGAAAACAAGTTAAAAATTTACTAAGAAAATTCAAAACGACAAAATTTTCGTTTGGAGTGTTTTTAAAATGTGAAAAAGAATACATTCTATACCTAAATATTCTAGACCTAACCAACGTGTTTCATATTTTTTTATTCAAGTTTTTGTAAAAGCTATGTAATTAACAGAAATGGAATATTAGAGATATTTTTGAAATGCTAGAAGAGGATATGATCGTGTGCCCACAGAAATTTCTCTTCCCACTCTCTACCCTAACCTTGACATCGAAAACCTAAACCTTCAAAATCTGAAGAAAACCTGGCGGATATACTTACACTATATATACACACATAATAGAAGCCAAATAATTTGAATTAAATGGCAACACTCACCAGCTGTAGCTTTAGATTGACCCCTCCGAACAGGTTTGGTTTCAGAGTGAAAATCAAAAATATTAACGCCAATTTTTGTTTTTGTGGAGCATTACTATCGAAGAGGCGGCGAATGATTTCGAAAGGGAATTGCAGCAGGTTAAATTTAATTTTAAGGTCATGTTATAATGATAAGAATAATACCAGGAATGAAAATAATGCTACCGATAGTGAAGGAGAAAATAGAGACAATTCAAATTTGGCGACGATTAGCTCAGCTGATGAGAAGCCCGATGATAATTCTGATAATTCGCCAACTTCTATATCGAACCGGGTGAGATTTTCATTTTTTTTTTCCATTCCTGTATTTTTTTTTTCTTATTGCCCTTTTGATTATACTGATTTGGGAAGGATTAGAAATATAATTTTTGCTAATTGCTATAAGGTACAAACTGTAAGGGGTATTGTACAAACATACGATTGTCGTGCTTTGTTGGTTTTCTGAAAGAGTGGGAAACTGAGTAGCGAAAAAATGCACGATTATGATGGGAGGGAGGTATTTGAGCACACGGTGTAGTCTAAAAATGGCGAGTGTTTATGGTGCTTCATTAGTTGAGTCTTGATCCAGGAGGTGTTAACTTTGAAAACTAGAAATTGAAGAAAGAGGATTTAAATGTGAAACGCTCTAGATGAGTTTCCCCTTTATTTGTTATTGTTGCCATAGTCACTGGGTTTTACTGGAACAATTGACGTGAATGATAGTATAATGAAAAACGATCACTTGCATTTACTTTTACTTTGCTCGATTAATATACTATACCTTCTGTTTGATCATCTTATTGGAGCATCTTCAATGCATTAAATGGGTTGCTATCTAGGTGGCATATAAGTTGAAAGACTTTCGTGACATTAATATCTAATGAATAGATACTTATTTTGAAAATTAGTCTCCAATGGGATCCACCTACAACGCAATAATACTATCTTTTATTTTCTTAAAATAAAAACAAAATCACATCTAAATCTACAAAGGAAATGAAAATTCTACCTAGTCAGCATGTCTAACAAAATTTCTAAATTTAGATGGAGTTCTAGATTTATTTATTTATTTCAATTTCCTTTGCCATGCCAATTTGCTCATTTTGCTAACGTGAATTTTTTTTTTAGCTATCCATGGTTGCATTAGAGATGCTTTAATAATTTCCAAGTAGACCTTTTCACTTTTAAATTGATGGAAATCACTGGAATTATTTAACAAATTGACATGAATGATAGTTAAATTGATAAACGATTACTTGCATTTACTTCGCCTGAAATTTGAAGATAAAATGGCTTTGATCAATTAATATTTTTGTTTTCTCATATGCCGATTATATCTTCTATTGGATCATCTTACAATTTCCATGTGGAATCTTTTAAATTGATGGAACTTCTAGGGCTAACAGTCACTGATTTTTATTGGACTGATCTGACATGAATGATAGTTATATTGAAAAGCAATTACTTGCATGTACTTTGTCAGAAATTGGAAGATAAAATGATGGCTCTGATCGATTAGTGTTTTTTTTGTGTTCTCAGACGCCGACTATATCTTCTATCGGATCATCTTATAATAACTTCCAAGTAGACTCTTTTAAATTGATAGAACTTCTAGGGCCTGAAAAGGTTGATCCTGCTGATGTAAAGGCTATTAAGGAAAAGCTTTTTGGCTATTCTACCTTTTGGGTAACCAAAGAGGAGCCGTTTGGGGATCTAGGAGAGGGCATTCTTTTCCTTGGCAATCTTAGGGGAAAGAGGGAGGATGTTTTTGCCAAACTTCAAACTCAGCTAGCGGAAATAATGGGAGATAAGTACAACCTGTTCATGGTGGAGGAACCTAATGCTGAAGGACCAGATCCACGTGGTGGTCCTCGTGTCAGCTTTGGTATGCTACGGAAAGAGGTCTCAGAACCAGGTCCAACAACTCTCTGGCAGTATGTGATTGCTCTTCTGTTGTTTCTTCTTACCATTGGTTCCTCAGTGGAGCTAGGAATAGCATCTCAGGTATTCTTATTAACCCCTAGATATTTATCTGTTGATGCCATGTGTGAACTTGGTGTATATAATTACCGGTCATCAAAGATATTTCTATTGCAAACTACCTGAGTAAGTTTATAATTTTTCACTAAGCAGATAAATAGACTTCCGCCGGAGGTGGTTAAATACTTCACAGATCCAAATGCCGTTGAACCACCAGATATGCAGCTTCTAGTACCATTTGTGGACTCTGCTTTGCCCCTTGCCTATGGTGTCTTGGGGGTTCAGCTGTTTCACGTGAGTGGATATTCTTTTGTGCTAGCTAATTGAACATCTTTTAAGACAAAACCATGTCAGATAACAGATATTATTCTCCAAGACTCGATTTCTTTGTAGTTATCTTCTTTTTAACTGTATAAAACGTGCAATCAGATATAACCTCTTGTTTTGCATGTAAAGACTTTCAATTTAAGAAGGCTCGTAAATCTATTTATTAACTGCTTGCTTCGAGTAAATGAGAGAATGTTTTTGTGCTTTCTAATATTTTGTCGTTTGATATAATTTCTATATGAAGGAGTTAATTTACTGCAGGAAGTTGGACATTTTCTGGCTGCATTTCCAAGGAAGGTGAAATTAAGCATTCCTTACTTTATTCCGAACATTACCCTTGGAAGCTTTGGAGCAATTACTCAGGTGAAACAAAGTTACGCATGGAGTTTCTTCTTTTATTTTCCCCAAATAGTTATTTGTTTCCATTAGAATCCCTGCTTTATCTGGCTTATAGAAGTAATGATCTCATATAAGCTGGTAATCCTTGAAATCTTCATAACTAGTTATCATTTTATTTTGTCTAGTCTGATTATCTATCTGCCAAATATTTTGGATCAGCTCAAATGGAATGATAGCCTACAATTCAGGTTGCAACATACAGATGCATGAAGGAGTGAAATTTCACATCCCTAAGATCGTTTTAGAGCTTTAAGAGTCTCAGAGTTCTCTTTCTATCATTCTATAGATATATTGAAATCTAGAGACATGATGGTCTTCATTTTTTTATTTATTTTTTTGTTTAGTTGCTATATGTGGACACGAATTTGCACCCTATGCAATTTTTGTTTAGTACTAGGAGGTAATTGAAATTTTAACATTAATAAAATAGATAAAAACCTTTTTGACATAGGTTTCACCTGATACATATTGCAAACTTGCAACTGAATTCAAGACAGTTATCTACTTGCCTGGGAAAAACTCATCATACACCATCTGTATGTTTGTCAAACAATAACACAGCATCAACACAGGTTGGATTAAACAATTTTTGCAATCCTTAGCTTAAAATAGGTTTGATTTCCCTGGTTTAGAAATCAGCATTCTCAGTACCAGTTCAAAGTCCTTATACATTTATCTTCTTCGCAAGGAAAGTTGCCTTTTTAGCTGCTTTTTACTAAATATGACCTTGCATTACACTTGGGTACTCTGTCTAGTGAAACTTTCTGCTATTCTTATAGGTGAATGATGCTCCTGTAAAATTGTATCCCGTGAATTCTGAGTGTATTCTTTAGTCCATGTTCAGACGTGAGGATAAACATACTCATGTGATCTCTATGCTGAACTTCATATGAAGAGCTGAAAAGTTCTGTTCCCGAACCACCATAACTAATGTTAATTTTATTCCAGTGGTCTTGTCATGGTTTCCCTCTGTACTCATTTCTAGAACATTATAAATCCTTAAATATAATTTTTATATCCAGGTACAACTGCTCATCCATTCGTGTTCTTTTTCTTTTTGCCTAATTAAGTTTTCTAACACATTTTGCACTGCAATTTATATAGCATCTGTGTTTTTGACTATTCATCAATCATTGACACTGTTCTCTACATTTTTTCCCCCTTTGCCTCCCTTTGTAGTTCAAGTCCATTCTGCCTGATCGAAAAACAAAAGTAGATATTTCTTTGTCCGGACCATTTGCAGGCGCTGCATTGTCTTTATCTATGTTCACCATTGGCCTGCTACTTTCATCAAATCCAGCTGTGGCAGGAGATTTAGTGCAGGTTCCTAGTTTGCTTTTTCAAGGCTCTTTGCTTCTTGGACTTGTTAGTCGGGCTGCTCTTGGTTATACGTAAGTGTTCTCTAGTTGCCTTTGTAATTTATCTCTGCTAAGACGTTTCCATAAAACCAAAAGCTGTTCAGGATTTATAACTTCATTTATCATTTTGGTCATATGCTGTAGATATTCTAGTCATCCCCTCTGTGTTCCTTCGAATTTGGAAGTCACATTCCATTTTAGAACGAAAAGATTTGTTATTTAAGTTTGTTGTCTACGTGTACATAGTACATATGAATATGAACGTCCTGTCAGCTTTTAAACCGACGTGGTTATTCATTGAAATCATCTCATACTTTATTTCTTTTCAATCCTTTAATGGAAGTCATTTGATTCTTTGTTATGTACATTCACAGGGCAATGCACGCAGCAACAGTTTCAATCCATCCCCTTGTTATTGCTGGCTGGTGAAGTATCATTGTGGGACTAGCATTGTTATGTCTTTTCAATGTCAATATGCTTACTGATAAGCTCTTTGCTTGCAGGTGTGGGTTAACGACGACAGCTTTTAATATGCTACCTATTGGATGCCTTGATGGTGGAAGAGCTATGCAGGTAGTATTACTGTTATGTCTTCTCAAGGTGCATGATGTAGATTGGACCTCTCACCCTCATTAAACTTAAAGATGTGGGGGCAACCTCAAATTTGTAAACACTAAACCGAAAATAAATCATAGGCAAATCTGAATATGAAACTAGTTCAACTACAACTGGTAGAATTATCTGTTCAATCCTCTGCAATGTGGAAATAGAAATCCTTTTCCATATTTATGTACCAAAAAGGTGTTGAGCTGCTAATATTCTTTTTTCCTATGTAAATGTGAGTGGACCAGAACAACCACTTAGAATTGAGAAAAAGAAAGGATGATTTAGCCCTCAGACAGGTTTGCCCAAAAGATTGTAAACTCCTACAATCGTAGATGTGATTCTGTACTCATTTTGCCTAAAGTTGGGTCCTTATGAAATCTTAACATCTTGATATCCTACTTATGGCCCTACTTTCATCCCGCTCACCATTGAATCTATAGTTCCATTGTTGATCGAACTGGATCATATGATTGTCCTGTATTACAATCCAGTTGCAATTTTCACATTTATGGTCTACATTGTTTTTTCATTCTTTAGCTTGGAATTGCTACACTATTTTGAACTTCTTGAAAACAGCTGTTTGTAAATGAGAACTGCTTCAGCCATAGTGAAACTCCGATAAATTATTGAAAGCTTTAAATATTGCCATTAAGCGCTGAGTAGCTTTCTGCACACCGTCAAACATATTGATCAGATAGCTCTTCAATTATGTTTTAGTTTCATTTTCTAGCTTTGCATGTGCTGGAGTATTTATGTGCATTTTTAATTTTATAGGAACCAATTGTGTAGATTCAAACCATGACGAGGTTAAGAACTATTATTTCTCATATTCTTCAACAGGGAGCATTTGGAAAAGGTGCCTTGATTGCTTCTGGTTTGGCCACTTACACATTGCTGGGATTAGGAGTGGTATGATTTGTCTTCAATTGGTCCATCTTTTTTGAAGTTCATTTTTCATTTTAGCATATCTTGAATATTAAATATATGGTTTTATGGTTGTGGTAGATAAGAACAGAATATATTGAAAGATATCTCTTCTCCTACTAAAGCTTCCATTACTACCCTTTCTTCCTCCCTTTTTCATTTCTGGTGGGTGCCTTTTTCTTTCATTCTATCTTTTCTTTTTATGGAGGATAGGGTTTCTTTATTTTTTAGGTGGTTGGGGTGGATGGGTTCCAAATGTCAATACTATCGTTGCTGGGCACTTTGCCAAATGCTTTGTTTTGAACTTCCCTGTTAAGGATTTACCTTCCTTCTATTTACTTGTTCACAGAAACGATTATATTGCTAAAGGTTTCCTGTTTGTTACTGTCAGCTCGGTGGGCCCTTATCGCTTCCTTGGGGATTATATGTGCTTATATGTCAGGTATGCAAACCTTTAGAAACACAACACGAGATGAAGAAAATAAAAATGGCTCTGGAGTTATGATTTTGATTTTGGGCAGAGAAGTGTTATCTTATAACTATTATCTGTACCATATGCAGAGGACTCCCGAGAAACCATGTTTGAACGACGTAACAGAAGTTGGCACTTGGCGAAAGACGGTTTTTACAACAGCAATTATCCTCGTAGTATTGACACTCCTTCCAGTGTGGGATGAACTCGCCGAAGAGTTGGGTATGGGTCTTGTAACCACGTTTTGATTGCACTACTTGAGCCTGAAAGCCAATTTTGATGTTGAATAAGATGAAGTAGCTATTTTTGCCGCCTTCAAGTGGATCGTTTCATCACTATCTGATTAGAAATTCATTTGACTTTTTGTCTGTATCGTTTGTACGTGTATATAATAAGTTGCTAGTTCATAAGCAAGTCAACTGTTGTACTATTTTACGCACCTTTGATGAATGGCATACTGTTCAATCCGTGTATGTTGTGTACATGATCTTAGTAAACTTGAATGAATAACCTTATTTTAAGTATAACTTTAGATGATCTGGTTTAGATAAGAACAGTTTTGTTGCCCACTCACAACATTTCATTCTCTATACGAATTAAGTGAAGAAATTATTAATCCTTGTTTAATGAAGATTCACGTTTACTTATTTCAATGTGTTTGGCTAAACTTTAAAGTAAAAAGTTACAAATGGTTTGAATTGCTTAAAAGTAAATTTAAGTTCATAAAGTAACTAAGGTTGTGTACTTTAACTGAATAATGTTATTCATGTAGATTGCTTTGCGTCAATTAAATGACATCAAATGATTGGACTTATTAACTATAAAGATTGGTCCTACTTAAGAAATTAAATCACTTAATTGACATCTAAATTGTCGTAGGTAAGCATGAATAACATTATTTTGCTTAGGGACCGTATGACAAAACTTCAACATTTGCTTTTATTTCTTGTAAAGGAGCACCTTAGGCAAATTTTCATTAGAAACTCTTCTAATCACATAAAATACTTTCAACAAATTATTTAAACATGTTCAAAACCAGCTTCTTTATATCATAAACAACTTTTAGCTTTTCAAAAGCATTGTCAAAGAGCCATTAATCAGTTAATCTAAACCTAGTGTCAGTTGTTATTTGTGCATATGTGAGTCATGGGAAGTGTTAAAAATTCCGACACTATCCAAACTTCAAGAAAACAATAAACATGCCAGTGTAAAAAAATAAAACAATTTTGATTACATTTGGGAATACCCAAAATATTTATGTTTAAACAGGTTATTTTCAAGCAATTACGGTATCTATGCTACTATTCACTTCTTGAATAAACCCGGAGTGTATGATTGCTAAATGATGAATTGAAGAGCATAGTGTAGGACCTGCCGTGCAGCAAGCAAGAAATGAAACTCCATGTAAACCTGCTATTGTGTATAGTATACAACTTCACTCACACTCCATTTAGGTCTTTTCAAGACCTCATAGGTTGCCCTGAAGTTCAAAGGGACACATCTTGATGGAAACAGAAAATAACGTTCTCTCGACAGTATGGTTTTAAAAGAATCTAAGAGAAGACTTACTCCTGAGCCATTGACGAACAATTTGATTTTGATGTCTTGAGGCATGCTCATGTTAACTTATTCCTGAAATAGGATGAATATGAACATCACTTCTCTTTTCTTGTTGAATGACAACCAGCACTAGAATGAAACAAGCAAATGAACAAGCAAAACCTTACGTTCATTAACAAAATAATCTTAAGATTCTTAAGATTTACAAGAGTCTCTCATTTCAACAATGTAAAATTTTAATTACTTTTCTCTCTTGACTTTTGTGTTAGTACGAACTGACAAGGACACCGTTAATGAACAGAATAAGAAGATAACTAGTGTTTTTTCATACTTACGGGATAATCAGCAAAGCCAACTAGTAAGCCACTAATGAGCAGAAAGTGAGTTATGAAATACTTTCTCAGCTTCTACTCGTATGCATGCTAGATTCGTTCTTATCTCACTACAGAGTCTGCCTTCGATTAGGCTTACAGGCAACCACAATTTGGGTTCCACATCAACAAAATACAAAAGCGTTGTTTGCAAATCCTGGCCAACGATAGAACCACTTCGTTCACTTTCTGTATTGCATTCCACTCCCTGAAGAACGATAAAAAATTTAGACTGATACAAATCATAAGATTTACTTGGAGCTACCAAAGTATAATGCTGAACTTGAGAGTACTTACCTATCAACAATTATTTAATTTTTTTGCACATGCTCATTTTTCTTTGAACTGAACTTGGGATTAAACATAAATAATAAATTGTGTGAGCTTCTTCCCATAATTAGGGACTTGAACTGAAGACCTCTTAGTCTTGTGACCTAGAAAAAAATTCAGATTCCAATTGATGTACAACTCCCAAAACAAACTCTATTTAACAAGCATTTTGTACTTTTAAGTTATTCAAAGCGAAAAGATTTAGCATACAGATTAAAAGAATAGAAGAAAAATGTTCATCTATTCGGTATCAAATGATCCACTAACAGCATCATATGTCATAACCCAATTTCCCTCCTGTCCAAAATCCTAGGACCAGCAAATTCTTTTCATGCATGTTCTTCCTCTTACTTTTCAGCTGGTAGCCTACTTTCTACATAATGGTACATGTGTGAAAGCACTCTTTGACAACTGATCATGATGCATTAGCAGCACTTCGTCCCATTATAACTTGTGGTTAAATAGTCTCGATGGAAGAAAATTTCTGTTCAAAATTCAGTTATCCTTGAAAATAAAATTTTGATCTATTGGGGATGAAGTCTTGAATCCCCAGTCCACCCACTTATAAGCCCAAAGCCCAGAGCGGGAAACTGATCCCTTTAAAGATTAAGGTAGCTCTGCCAAACTCACAAGAAGTTGGAAGCTGACAATTTTCAAGAGAGAAAGGAAGTCCTACCATCTGAAGATTAAAATATAATTTTAAGGGTCCAATACAATCTTCAAATATTTCAGCATCCCCCAAATTTATTGTCCTCACCCAGTGCTTTTGCACAGTTGCATTTACATATTATAAGACAATAACTGCAATCACAGAGTCCGCATAAGAGAAATGCAAATCTAGAAGTCACATGTAAAAGTTGAAACAAGGGAGAAATATACCTGTTCAACAGACCATTTTCCTTCAAACAGTTGAAAGTCGCCCTCAATCATCTTGAACTCAATATCGCGCTTCTGGCCATTGGGAAGAGTCTGAAGGTCTTTCTCATAACAATCAATAACACCTTTGGCATTGAATTTGAGTCCAAATGCCAAATTCTGCTGCCCAATCTGTTCGGTGCATGGTAAGGATAGAAGTAAGGTTAATAATACAGGGAGCGGACAAGATTGCTGAGAGAATACAAATTAAGCAGGCTATTCTTGTGTATTTGGAAAAAAAATATCTATAATTATAATAAAGCATATTTTTGGACTTTCATTTCCAAGGAAATCATTTAGTGCATAAACAACATAACATAAGCAATAACAACTGTGATGCCAAATACTGATGTAATGACCTGAGCAATGACAAGATCTTTTTTAAGAAGAAGCCATCACCAATTAAATTGAGGGTAATGGAGTATTTGTGTGAGACATTTGCAAAAAGAAAACTTAATTACAAATTCGTAGAATCAAATCAACAGAATGCCCCTAGTTTGTTTAAGAATAAATAACACTGTGAAGAGATATAAATAAGTGCAAGACCTGAAAGAGACGGGCAAAATTATCACTCTTCTCAAGCAAGCGGCTGACTGCAAGGCCAGGAATAAAGTCAGCCAACCTTTCGTAATCTGTCAAGATGTCCCAGACAGTTTGCAGGCTGGCCTCCACGTTTACCTTTGATTGTATTCTACGGCTATTCTTGCCTGTCTTTTCTATCTCTATCTCAATGCTGTCATCCCAACTTTCAGGCTCAACAGAGACTTCATAATTATCCTGGTCATCTTCGTTGTCTTTATTGTCAGTATCTGGACTGTTTCCCGAATTACGGCCAACATAGGACCTCAAATTGAGGAGGTTGGAACTTGAAGATTTTAAAATAGGATTTCTTATTAATCTTGGGCATGATAAAGAATAGGACCGAACACCGTTGACCCCAAAGCCAGTGCCTTCTAATAAGAAGGCTGGTAGAGGAAGAGAGGAGGCATACCCCTCCAACATGACTGGAAAGCCTAACATTTGAATTTTCTTTTCATTCCACTAAGGCTACTAGTATAATGATTGCCTCTCCCAAACCAATCGATACTTGGAATCAGTATGGTATTTCGCCACACCTGACTCCAGAATAACAAATGTCATTCACCTTTAACAGTTAGCTTGTAATTATAACCAGAAAACAATAACATTCGCAGTCTGAAACCTTTTATAAAACACTGTTTGATGAATGATTGTGTGTGAAATAAAAAGAAAAAGAAAAAGAATTGCTGTTACCTGTTAGTTCCTTTAACCTTGAAATTTTAAGTTACACCATATCTATTCATATTTAGATCCCATCAAAGTTAATCATTTCGAAAGCGGTTTTGAGTATTTATGATGGGGATGTTTAAACCTAACCTTTAATCAACAAAAGAAAAAAAACCTACGTAGAGTTTGACCTCAACCTGCTCAACTGTGCCTTGTTATGCATTGGTTTCGTCTCCAAGTTTAACAATTTACACATCTTTGTTCAAACATCATAGCATGCATTATCAAACCGTTTATGCCTGACTCGTGACAGTCCTTTTTACCTTTACGACTCATGATTATGTTAAAATAAAGCTAGTCTAAGACTGGCTCATTAATAAAGTAAGCCAGGCTTGCACTTGACTCGAAGATTAAAATAAACCAAGATTTTTCGTAAGATTGAAATCAATTTGAGTCATTAAACCAAGTTCGACCATAATACAATTTTACTGAGTGACAAACAAATGAGGGATACTTCTCCAACAATATCCACCTTTGTTGTAGATCATTGCCAACACACAAACTTGCACCACACCTTCTAAATTGTTAAGCATTTTCAGTTTCTCTAATATTATATTTACTGATGATAAAATAGCCACATAATCTACACTTATCCATTATAATTTTCTAGCAGAATCTTGAACAATTACTAATTAAACATATAACAAAATAGTAGGAATTTCAGAATGATCGAATCTCATTCAATTTCGATTCCTGTTTAACAAATTTAATTACAGTATAGAACAAAAGGAAAGTAATTCGAGGTAGAACCAAGGCAATTAAAGGGAGACCATCTGGTAATTACCTGTAGAGTGTAGATCGCCGGGGAGAGTTGGAGGTGAATTATACCGGTGAAGAAATTTAAGCCTCAGAATGCGCGATGAACAAAAACGCCGTACATTATTTGGCTTATTTTAAAATGGGAAAATTTGGTAGTTAGTCCCCAATCTTTGTCTAAAGTTGATCTTGTGAAAGTTTATTAGAATGGAATGGGAAAGATTTTTTTTTTCTCTTTTTTTTCGAAAGTCTCGATCTTGTCGAAATATCCACATGGAAAGGAGATTTTATTAGAATGGAAAATAGAGTTTACAATTGGAAAATCAATTTCTCTAATCTGTAAGAATGTGTCATAACTATTGACAAGATATTATTAGAAGAAAGTATATGGAGAATGAATATTGAATGATCTTATTCAAATGCAATGATTTATACAATTTGATATAAATAGACAACTATCTTAACAAACCAATTTCAATGACTAATACAAAATTGACACGTCGATTAACCACCATAACTACCCTAACAATCAACTAACTTCCAGCTATGTAATGTAACTGACTTCCAGCTGCCTCCAAATGCTTCGAGCTTCCATAACTTCTGTATGCCCACTCAAGATGGACTATAAGATTGATAATGGCCATCTTGGACATCAATGGAAACAACATATTGGAAGATAAAGCCTTAGTGAACATATCGGCTAATTGATGATGAGTGCGGACAAGAAGGAGCTTAACAAAGCCATCAGTGATCTTGTCCCGGATGAAGTCGCAATCGATCTCAATGTGTTTGGTTCTTTCATGAAATATAGGATTGGTATCAATGTGGATGGCTGCCTGATTGTCACAGAATATCAAAGCAGGAGTGTGGGATGAGACTTGAAGTTCAATAAGCGATTATTGAATCCAGATAAGCTCACTGGTAGTTGAAGCCAATGCTCTATATTTGGCTTCAACTAAAGTTCTAGACAAGGTGTTTTGTTTCTTAGTTTTCCAAGATATTAAAAAGTCACCAATGAAGACACAAAATCCAGTAACTGATTTCCTAGTATCAAGGCTAGAACCCAATCTACATTAGTAAAGGCACGTAGATGGAAAGAAGATTGAGCTGAAAAGAGAAGACCTTCCCCTCGAGTTGCCATAAGATATTGTAACATATGGTGAACAACATTGAGATGGGGTTGTCTAGGTTAGAGACAAAAATTGGCTTAACTTGTGTACAACAATGTAATTTTTGGCCTAGAAATGGTTAGGTAGAGTAAACGGCCATCCAATCTCCTGTACATAGAGGCATCAGCAAGAAGATCACCTTCAAAGGAGCATAAACGAACCTTTGGATCCATAGGTAAGATGGCTAGTGTAGAGGAATAAATCTTCAATTGTGGATTCCGGGCTAAGAAAAATAACTAAACGAACACTACATACACCAAGGCTCGACCCAATACTTTCCTCCACTTTGGTTGCTCCAATATTTACATCTACAAACGATGATGGTGGTGGTGATTTGCAAGCCACAAANTCCATAGGTAAGATGGCTAGTGTAGCGGAATAAATCTTCAATTGTGGATTCCGGGCTAAGAAAAATAACTAAACGAACACTACATACACCAAGGCTCGACCCAATACTTTCCTTCACTTTGGTTGCTCCAATATTTACATCTACAAACGATGATGGTGGTGGTGATTTGCAAGCCACAGAGGCAAGGAAAAACAAAGAGGTAGCAATGGTAATCGCTCAACCAAGAAACGACTCCCTTACTATGTTTTTCTCTCTTCAAAACATACACACTACCATCACATGTAAGAAAACGGCCACAGGGATGGATGGATATATAAATGGAATAGGTCACAAATAATTGGGCCAAAGAACTTCAATTGAATGGGCCAACTAAATAATAAGGTAAATGGCTAAGTTAATGGACTAACAACAATCCAAAACCACACTTAGGCCTTCCAAAAGTGTCGGTTCTATTCAAGTCGAGCCAAGTTTATGGTATCGATAAATTATCCGTCAACTATTTTAAATCATCGCCCGAATTTATTGGGTATCAAAACCCAACAAATCTCCATCTTGATGCCCAATAAATCCGCGAGCAAACAAAACACACAATTTATGCTTGCATAATCAAGGTAACCAATAAAATTAGTATCACAAACCTTATCTCGTGTTTCGAACCTGAAACACATACCGTATCTGCTCCATATATACTCACCGAGGCTAAGATTAAGAACACCCAAGTGGAAGCAGATAATCACAGCAATCAATCAAGAGCAAAGAAACATGTGATGTAGATATCATATAGGATAACACAGATTTTTTCAAAAAAATACGTTCACACAGAACAATAGATTAATAAGTACACGGTCAACACAGATGCAACAAATGCATAAATGACCCCATGAAAAGATCTCACCGCACTTATCATATCCCATTTCGCGTCGTTCACATTTCGAGAACATATATCTCACCTCATTGTCCACTATGCTCACTAGACTAATCATTCAACCAATGTCTAACTGGTAAGTCACAATAGATTCTAAGTTCTTGGGATAATCCTCATCACCACATCACTTCTCCCAACCTAAGTGGATAATGGATTTTCACCTAACAGGAGTGATAGGAGTGCCTCGCTAACACTCCACCTGATCAGGGTCTCTTCACAGATAAAGAATTTCAATATTAAATGACTTCTCCACTTGGGATCCAAATGTCAGATCCTAAGTTCTCGGGATAATCATCTATCACCACATCACTCCTCACAACCTACATGGATAATAGGTTTCCACCTAATAGAAGTGATAGGAGTGTCTCTCTCACACTCCACCTGATCAGGGTCTCTTCACAGATAAAGAATTTCAATATTAAATGACTTCTCCACTTGGGATCCAAATGTCACACTCTACATCCTCGGTACAAACCACCAATGTACCTCTAGGTATCTATACTCCACCCTTACCAAAAAAACATACAACACACTGATAATGCATCCCAAACCACTATGCATGCAAACAATTATACCAAGTAATAAGGTCACTCCAATTCATGCCAATGCACATATCAAGCACATTGAAATGCAACATATAATCATGTAACAGAATTAAGCAATCACACACATACAAAAAGAATTACACACGAATGCACATGCAGACACTAGGTTTACTCTCAATAAACCTCACTAGGGTCATCACTCAACCCTATAGCCAAATTCGCCTCATCTCCCATCTTATCCTTCTGCCTATCC
>CAIGRN010074593.1:0-16458 GCA_903798345.1 Fraxinus anomala
CCACATCACCTCTATTATCATCCCACTTTAATTTCCAAGAAAAATTGAACCCGAAGAACCCGATGGATATCTAGCTGCTCATTTCATCTTCAATTGCCTCTCCACCTTCATAACTACATGTAGCATGTCCTCCAACTCAACATGATGCCGTAGTTCTACCACATTAGCTATCTCCATATTCAAACCATTCAGGAATCAGGCCATGGTGGCCTCCAATCCTCCTCAACATTCGCTCTAATCATAGCGATCTCCATATCCTTATGATAATCCTCTACACTCCACCAAATGATAGCATAATCAGTAAACTCAACGATGGCAAGTTTTACCTTTTTCTCCTTCAAGTAGTTATGGTAATCAAATATAAGCTTTTTCTTCTTCTCTCATTCCAAATATGCATCTGGATTGCTTTTTCCTTTGAATTAAGAAATTGTCATTTTAATATTGTCCATATTTCTATCAATTACATCTCCAACATAATCTCTAGCCCTCGTATCATGCTTATCTCATCGATTCCTCATCCTTCTTATTTCAGCCTCCACCAATGCATCATCATCAATTCCACTACCCGCTTCATTTTCACCACCAATATCTGTTCTAGGATCTCAGCTACCTTGTCTCCTTATGCTATAAACTTTTCTAGGTTGTTCCATACGCAAATTAGCAAGCAATGTGTCTTGTCTCTCCATCCACATCTCCTGCCTCTCTATTCTATTTCCCATATCACCAAACAACATTTCAAATCATCGTATCATCTCTTCCGTCATGATGACTTAACTATTTTTCCAACTAGAAGTAGAATCATCTATGCTAGACATCCTAAATCTAGAATAATATTTGGCTCACGTGTGTATACACTCGTATATCACTCAATTTGATTTTTTCTCTCTGTTAGTCTCACCATTATAAATTTTTCCACTCAATGCTTCCTTACAAGTACTTCAACTAATTAATTCGATCTCAATAAAAGATTCAATCCTTATGGAATTCAAACAAAGAATTAAGTAAGAAAAGTGACTCTAGAATGATTCAAGTATAGTTATTAGACCCAACCTGGACAATGACTCAGTCAAGGTACTGGGTTATCGGGTTACTAGTCGGACTGGTGAACCTATGGTTGGATCGGTAGGTCATTACTTAAAAATTATCTAAAAAATTTTAAAGTATAATTTATTTATTTTTTTCTTGAGACAATGAAAATTTTCAAGTTATTTGTTACAAATTTTTTTTATACCTTTAAATTAATATTTTTTGAACTCATTTATTAGTCATTTTGATTTTATAATTTTGTATATTATATTTTCCTTTTTTGTGATGTACAAACCATTATTAGTTATTGATCAATAATTTACATGTATTATCTATTCAATTTGTTTTAGTTAAATTTAAAATTTTCAAACAAAATAATTATTTGATATTACAAAATGAATGAAAACATTGGAATAATTTTATTAAAAGTATTTTCAAAATATGGCAAATTGTACACAGGTTAAATATAGTTTATTATACAAAAGGACAGCAAAGTATTCCTTGCTTTGATGGTAAGGTTATATTCTAATTAGCTAGAGGTCAAGTGTTCAAATCTTTAGTCCCCTAACATTTCAATGGAGAAAAGTTTTGAAATTTGGTTAAAAAATCAATCGGGCTGAACTGCGCCGATCGGCCCAATTCTTATATCTTTAGTCCCCTAAAATTTCAATGGAGAAAAGTTTGGAAATTTGGTTAAAAAATCAATCGGGCTGAACTGGGCCGACCGGCCCGATTCTTATATAAAACCGACTAATTGTCCCGGTCAAATTCGAAAAATTTGATTTTTGACTGGGCCACTTGTATTTACATAATATGAGTTTGTCCGGCCCGAAATAGGGTCTGGGTCACCGGTTTAACCGGCCGACCGACCGGATCGGGCCGATTTTAATAACACTGGATTCAAGAACTAGAAATTTGAACTTTGAATAAAAACGCCAAGGATAAATTCAAGAAGTGTTTCTTGAATACGGATTGGATATTTTTTTCTTTTGTAAATTTCGATTTTTTTTTTAATAAATATGCGAAAATTCAACAAAGAGCCCAAGAAATCAAAAGGAATTGATTTAGACACTAATTTAACACACAAGAAACTTTTGAATTTTTTTGGTATCTTAATTGGATTGAATAACTCAGATGATGAACAACACACGTAGAACGAAGGCGATGACTCAAACAAAAACAAACAAGGAATTAAATGATATAAACCTTATTTTTGGAGCCTAAACTCTGATACTAAATAATTCGAACTCACGTAGCAATTGAAACTACGAAACCCGCGACATATTAGATCAAACCCAAGAAAATAAAAAATCAATGTTGAAAAACTCGACCCAATATATTATTAAACCAAAAAACCAAGGCAATCGTCAACAATAACTTGACACCATGATCACAAAACTTATGAATTTTACTTAAATTGATGAACGTCATAAGAATTTAATTATTGATAAGTTTGAAATTAATACTTTATAAGTCTCGCAATAATATCTCTCAAATTGTATTTTTACAGTGAATGAAATGAGTCATATTTATATGGAACCCATAAAACCTAATTAAAAAGGGAATTAAGTCTTAAAAAATATCAAAAAGATACCATACAAGAGTTTTAACTAAAATAGAATTCTAGGCGAACTTTAGGAAAAATGCGCCTAGGAATGTACTATAGGGCTGCGAAGGCTCCTTGCATGTGGTCACATAGACCATTTGACAGCCTTCAGTTTTGGTTTGGTATGGAGGCATGTGACTGCACCTAGGGTTGTGCTATACGGTTGTATAGCAGTCCGTCTTGCCTCCAAGTTTGAGTTCTTGATTTCAAGTTATTCCAACTTATTTTCGCTCTCATGCCCAACATAGAACTTGGTCTTTGGCATGTTAACTTCACCCTCTTGGACTTCGTAGCTTGAACGAGTGATTGCATGCCTTCATCGACTCTATTTGATCTCGAACTTGCCCTTAGCCTCTCTTCAACATACATCGAACCCTTAACTTGTTGCCTTTTTTGGATCCCTTCATATCTAATTCTGTAACTAGCCTGGAGATAATATCTAGATGGATGAGACCCACAGGCTATGAAGGTGGTAGAAGAAGATGATTGAGCTCTAAATACCGTCAAGAGAAAATACAACTTTCCTAGACTGGGTTCTAATAGACCTAACACGTGACTGTTTACGATGCCCTTGAATCATCGCGTGAAAGTGTCGAGTGTTTTGATCCCTCTTACACACGTAACATGAATCGAACTTTTGCTTCCAAAATCCCTCCTCAATAGATAAGATCCGGTTCAGAATTGTCTGTGCATGATGAATAAAATTACGATGCTTTAGTATAAGGTCCCTATCGTACTCGATCTCTACCTCATAAACCCTAACCTGAGCTTTCCTCATTGTTGAAATACATCACCGAATACATGATGATTCCACCGATGCAGACTATATTTCAGCTTGAAGAACTTTTCCCATAACGCAATCATTCCTGTGAGATGAGTCTTTGCCTAATAAGTATAATATACATAGAATTAAGCCACAATTGATTAAAATATCTAACAAATATTTTAATTTAAAGGCCTAAATTAATGTACGTAATACACATATCACTACCCATCTAATACCATTCTTACCTATCGTATCTTGATCTAAACCTTTTAGAAGTCTCAGAAGATCCATAGAGAAAGAGATAACTCAAAGAGCAACAGCAACCTAAAAGCAGATAATAGCAACAGATATATAGGTTATAGTTTCCGCTCTATCTATTTTGTTAGTTCCATAGCAATGTTTTCGACTAGTCAAATAGAAACAACTAATTATCTAACTACATGTCTTGATCGATCTGATATATTCTTACCTTTCCTTGGTAGTTGCTACTCTAAACCAACAAGAGCTACTTGCCCAGGTTATTGATTACAAAATAGAACCAACTGTAGCAACACAAAGCTACCTGAATTAAAATTCTACTTGCTAACCTATCTTGAGCAATTGGACGAGAGGACAATTAAAAAGAGATAGAGCAAGAAGTTGGGTAGAAAGAGTATCTATCATTAATAGATTGGTTCTGAATTCGTATAAAACAAAAAAGATCTAAGCCCTTGAAAAGATGATTGCTTATCTCGCTAGTAGGCGAACAGAGCTTTCAAGCATCGAAATCTGAGTCTCACCTATGACTAAGCTTAGAAGAATCACACTCTTCAAGTCAGTGATGACAAGTGATAAGTGTGCTTTACGTACTTATTTATACTTTTAATCTTGATAAATTATGATTAGTTTGAGTGGATTGCTACATGATTATGTGAACTTATGTGATTTGTAGGAAAATGTCGAGGTTAAGTTAAAAAAAAAAAAAAACCGAATTTAGGCACTTGAAGTTCACTTGAGGATCTAATTAATTGATTGGAAGAAGTTATGGATGCAATTGGATGAGTTCATGAGATTCATGATGAAAATTGATGAGTGAAAGTTTGGTACCAAATGGAAGTTCTGAAAAGTTGAAGGACCAAATTACAGAAAGGGGCCATGGGTGGTCAACGGGTTAGCAACCCATGGCCTATGCGTGGCCTGGTCCTATTTGTGCATATTTAATTTTATTTAATTTTTATTTTTATTTTATTTCTAGTTTGTTTTGGATGAAAACTCTTCTAAAAATATAATACTATATAAAGACTGAAAGGGGAGGAGAAAAAGGGGTTCCACAACTTGAGAATTAGAAATAAACAAAAGTAAGAAATCAAGAGTTTGAAGCATTGACTTGGGCAAAAAGAGTATCTTGGTGCAAGATTCATCAACTTCTCTATATCTTAATTCAAATTCGATGTTGTACTTAATTATTATTCTTTGTTTTTCTTCATCCATAATGAGTAGCTAAACTTTTTATTAGAGTGAATAATATAGTTTATTGAAACCATTTAATTCAATTTGTTAGATTTTAGTTCTCAATTTCTTATGTATTGATTTTATTTATAGTGCTTAATACTCGAATTACTTGGCCAAAATTAATTGATCTTGTAAATTTTATAACAAGCCGAGATGTGAGTTGTAAGTTTAGATCACGAAGTAAAATTCGGGAACTAGTATAAAAGCGTAGAAATTCCTTTTCTAGTTAATGTTGTCATTACATGGATTCTTAAAAATTTAATGCATTTAATTAAGATATATTTTGATTCACACAGAGATATGAAATTTACTTAATTAAATAGAATAAATTCGAGACAGGCAAAATTGAATACGTCAGAAAAATTCGATCGAATACTACATTATTTTATGAATCTCGATTATAGAATTAAAGATGATCTATAAATGAAATTGTGTGCCCTAATATCTCCTTCATATTTAAAAGTCTAATTCGATTTTTATGTGCATTTGATGACATTCTAGCTAATATAATTTATATCAACCACCACAAATCATAAATTATTTTCGTCAAATAGAAGTAGAAATAGTAAATTAAGAATAAATAATAGTATCTATGGGAATGATTATACAGACTCTTATGTTCACTTTATTACTTGTTACGATTTTTATACTTACGGATATAAAATCGACAACAACTGGCTGGCCCAATCACTTCCTTAGTTGCTTCAACAAAAAAAAAAATACAAATGAAATAAATAAATTTCAAAATAATATATAATATAAAACAAAAAATTACACTAACAAAAAATGAAAATGAAATAAATAAATAAAGTAAATAAAATAAAAAAATAGAAAAAAAATATATTTGTCCAACGTGTGTGTTGGAGAGAGGGTGAGGTAGGGATGACAAAAAAGCTCATCGACTCGGATTCGTCCCGGAAAAAGCCCGAGTCGGGTCGGCTTGTAGCTTGGCTTTTGTGGCGTCAGCTCGAGCCCGGGCCAGCCAGTGAGCTGAGTATTTAAATAAAAAATTAAAGAAAAAATTACAGTTGCCTAAGTTTGCAGGCAGCTATTTTTTTTTTTTTTTTTAAGTTTTAAAATTTTAGCTGTATTTTTTTATACGTCAATATTAAATTATTATTTATAATACGTATAAATTGCATAAATTTTAAATTCATTAAAAAAAAATTAGATTTATAATGAATGAATTTAAAAAAAAAAAAAAAGAGCCAGCTGAGCCTCATTTTTTCGCCCGAGCTTTTGTTCGACTCGGGCCCAAAAAAGCTCGGACCCTCATTTTTTTGCCTGAGTTTCGACTCGTGACATGGCTCGACTCGTTGACATGGCTAGGGTGAAGTGTTTATAGGACAAATGGTTTGGGTTTTAAACCCATTTTGAGAAGTCGAGCCATTTGAGGCATAGAATGGCGGGACTTTTGTGCAGCCGCTCCATTTCTCACATGGTTGTTCCAATTTTATTTTATTTTTTCTTCCTACCTATCTTTAACATTAAATTTAACCATTTTCTCCAGATGGTTTCTTTCAATGCATTATTTCACACAGCCTAGCTACTATATGAACAGTATACCTGGGGATGATGCGATTTTTTGCCATAACTTAATAAAATTAAAATATGATTCCGAATTAAATTTATTTTAATGCAGTACTAAAAACTACATGAAGATGCAAATGTCAAGTTAAAACAAGTAAAGAGAAAGATAATGAGTTGTCTACCATTAAACGTTTTTCTAAAATCATTAGCTAAAATTTTTGCACAGTTACTAAAGGTACTTTGAAGAGGCTTTGGAGGCCTTGTTTTACTTGTATTGGATGGTTTTACTGTAATTTTTATTTATCCTCCGAAATTTTATTTGTCATTCTCATAAAAATATGACCACTTGGCTCGAACTCAAACTTGAAAATTTCAACTTCCTCATTGATTTTAATCACAAATTCAACTTTGGAGCAATCACTTGATTCGGAGGATTGCTTGATTGCTCCAACATCATTGAATGTCACTTTTTCATTTTACTTCATTAGGATCAACTCTTTAGTCTCAACATGCTCTTTTTCTTGAGCCGACGCTTAGTTTCTTGGGTTGGAGGACTGGTTATTTTTTCAATAGTTCCGGTCATTTTTGCCTCACCCCCATTGTAATTTTTGCACAAATTCCATATGGTTTGCCTCGTTAATGCTAATCAATTCACCTTGTTGCTCGTCCAATGTCAATCGATTCGATGTGGTCACTTGAATCTCAATATTCTTAATGTAATCCGATTGATTTTGGAATATTTTATCAATCTTGCTGAATTGAGGAAGGAGATCTTGAAGTCTTCCTCCACTTGTTGTAGTTGTTCTTGTTGACGGTCCAGTAGAGATGATTCCCATTGATCTTTGGAGTTGTTCCAAGAGAAGTTGGGGAGATTATTTCGACTCATACTTTAAGTATACGAGTATGGGCAAAAAACTTGTATTACTAGTGGTTCCCATTATTCTCCGAAGGATAATTCATCCTTGTTAATGACCGTGGGGTAAAAGACATTCCAGTAAGAAAGTCATCCTCATTAATGTCGAGGAGCAATTAATATCCTGTAATTTTCTTTTGAGAAAGAAATGAAAATGAAAATCAAAGACTATTCAAATTAATCTAGAATAAACAACTTAAAACAAGTAAACTCAATCTCCCAAAATTGCATCCAAACTTGTTCGCAATCTATGAATGCAATGCTGAAAGTGCACTATTCGTGAACAAATAATAAAGTAATGACCAGGAGTGTCGATCCCACAAAGATTGGCCTATTTATACTTGAGTGTTAATTCTTGTTTTGTTAAATTGGTAGGTAACACACAAATTGATTTGGTCTTTTTAACAAACTAATTAAATGAAAGAGAATTATAAACAATGAATGCAAGTAAAAAATATATTTGGAAAATTCTATTTAAAAACGTGTTGGATAATTGGATTCATGTTTTCATTTAATCATCGTCCAATTAATTTTGCAAAAATCAATTTAACTTAACATCCACTTTCTAATGATAGCCCCGATTCTTTAATTTAGCTAATCACCTCTTCCAACATCAAGCTAATCAAAATTGAGTGTATTGACAAACTATATCTCTATTTCAATTAATACTACAATGAATTGCATTATATTTTTTTAAAGAAAATAGCTCAATGGATCACATAGAGCTAGTTTGTCTAAAATATCTAATAACTTCTCAAAGATTAAATACTTCACTAAACAAACATTTGGTAATCATGCAAATGAAAGGCATTAATAATCCCAACATTTAGAAGTTTAGCTCATATTACAAAGGTGACAAGAACCATAAGAGATTAAAAAAAAAAAAAAATAGATTTAAAATTGAGGAAATGAAACATAAAATTAAAGATAACACTTGGAACATGTACATTGGTAGAATTTACAGAGTTAAATCTTGCTTTGAGCTTATTCTTCCTCAATTTCCCCAAGTTTTCTTCTAAGTTTTTTTCTTAATTTTGCTGTTGTTCTATTCCTTCATTTTTTTTTAGCCTCTCCAAAATCTCTCCAAAGTTAAGCTCCCTTAAGCTGTGAAAGGAATTATATTTATAGTCTTGTGTAGTTGACATAGAGTTTTGTATCTTTAAAGTTCCAAAAACTCACTTCAAAACAGAAGGGAATTACATAGGAAATTTTTCCTCTTAATTCCAATTTTGAATTTTCTTTTCTTTTTTATTACTTGAATTTTTCAACCCACCCCATACATGCATTTACCGTCTCGAATCGTTGAATTCGTGAAAGTTCGAAACTCTAATTTCTTCTCGTTTTCTTTCCATTATCATCTATGTAGCTCATGTTCATCTATGTAGCTCATGTTGAGGAATGAAGCCTAAAACATGAAAATGAACCGAAATCAATAATAATCAATACAAAAACACTCGATATACTAACATAAAAACTCCATTTAAGAGTCGAGATAAGTGTAAGAATTACATTTATAAATTGCGGTTGAATTTGAAAGAATTTGAAACAAATTGATAGCTGTTGTGAAGCAAGGATGAGTCATATCTATTGAGATGTCTCAACAAACCAAGAGGAGGTGATTAGTTTAAGGTCCACCTTCTTTTTCCCTTTGCTTTCAATTAATATTTTGGAGCTCAAGTGGAGGTGTGAGGTCCATTTCTATGAACTAACACCATGAAATGCAAGAACTCAAGATTCAACATCAAAGGTATTTTCATTTCTTTAATTTTCTTCATCCGCTACAACTTTCTATTATTTCAGAAGGCTGTCCAATAATGAAAATGGAAATGATATCGAGCGTATATGCCAACACTCGAAATTTTTCTTACATAGCTGGCTAATTAATGCCTTCTAAACTGTCTCTACCACCCTATTAATGACATCCCTCTTCCTGTACTGATCCACAAATATAAACACAGCGTATACTGATAAACCATATATTTATGTTTGGTGTGTGCTACATATAGTTTCAGACAGATCTTCATCTATTCGTCGGAAAAGTTTCCTACAAGCCTAATTTCTCTATATTTGAAATATAATTTTCTGGGACTGAAAGCCCAGTTTCTGTATTTTTGTAGTATAGTAGTTAATTTATTCATTTTGTAACTGAGATTATGGAGATATGTGAGTAAGGATAATACGGATGTGTTTAGTACGCGAACTGCATATGACAGTAGATGTTATCATTTTTTTTTTTTTCTTCCTGTGTACAGATGAAAGTGGAGTTACAATTGACAATCATATTGTCCCAAATGAATGCTTTAGATCAATTGTTTGAAGGTAAGTTCTTCTTAATTATTGGATAAACTGTACTTTCATCGTACTTGGCACTGGTCGTAAAAGTATATTATGTATATAAATAAAAAGAGAAATTGGGATGTTTAGATTCATAAGGATATACATTAACAAATGGAGTCAATACCAATTGAAAATTAAATAAGGAAAATAAAATTTATCTATTTCACTGAACTTTAAGTATATGTAAAATTGGACCAAATTGAGTGGCTATTTTAGCCTATTCGAAGTTTCTCAGGAATAAGGTTTAACTTCTAGTAATATTTAGTATGTCTGAACAATTTTCACCTCAAAAATCTGTGTCTTGTCCTCATTTTTTTTTTTGTCTCTAAGGATGGTTCTGACCATTTCAATGCAATGACTGTGTCTTTCACAGAGCTGAATCTGCGATGACCATGAATGGAAATCAGAACGGAAAATTGTATCTGTCAAATAGTTTGGGGAGGCATGCAGTTCCCCTGGATTTCTCAACTAACTCGGATCGTATAGTATTTGGAACAAAAGCTATGGATGAACTTTGGAACAGTCCAAAAACTTTGGATGATTTTGCCAATGACAGCAAATATGGAATTAGAGATACTCTGGTAAAGGAAAATCTAAATGGATTCTTGTTTCATCTAAGTGATTGCAAGAGGGATGGAGTACTATCAGCTTTTGATGAAACTTATCGTAATGAAAATGACTACAGAGATACTGATATTCCATGTATCAATTGTTCGAAAATGTACGAGACAGATCCAAATTTACATGCTTATGACAATGTTTCGGAATATGAACTGCCTGAGCTGATAGTATGCTACAAAGAAATTAACTGTCATGTTAAGGACATATGTGTTGATGAAATTGGGTATACAGAGGATAAAATGATGATAGAAAGCTGCAAATCTGCCTCAGAAATTTCTTTTGGCAAAGATACATCAAAGGAATGTCGTCCCAGTGATTTGACACAGATAGGCGAAGCAAATTGCGGTGCAACTGGCCAGGTCGAGACTGATGTTTCAGAAGAAGGATGTTTCGTGAATAGAACACTTTCAGTGCAAGATTTTGGTACATGGAGTTGCCTCAGGTCTTTTCTCCACAACGTTCCAACACTGCCTGATCAGGTTAGTGTCCAAAAATCTCCATGGAATCACCTCTGCATATCGAATGTTCACACAATTGGAAAAATAATTCTAGGGAACTTACTATGGCCAACTGATAATAAGAGTATAATTGTTCCCTTGTCTTTTAGAGATAGATGCTTGTGCCTATGAAATTGTTTTGACAAAATAAAACTAACTTGCTCAGCAGATTCCTTCTGGCAATGCAATTTCAAATAGTCCTGCTGCAATAATAGTAGAAACAGAACCAAATAAAGGAGTTCAGTGCATAAGCAGCAAAGAAAGCTTAGAAAGGAGTATTGAAAATGTCAGTGCACAATCCTTTAACCACAAGGATATCAGTCATGAGGACTTGTCTTTCAATGGCCATGTTCAATACGCTAGCAGCGAAGACAGAAGTATTAAAAATGCAAATGAGCAAGCCCTCGAGGCACAAAATGTTCATAATCATGAGCATGAGCATGGAAACTCTGTTAGCTTTCCGTTCATTTCCCAAGTTCAATGTGATGTGGGAAAGTCGAGCTTTTCTGCAGCAGATGTTACTACTCATTCAGGGCCAATAGCTCATTCCAGGAGCCTCTCTGTACAATCTGATAGCAGCACAACCAGCACACAATCTTTCACCTTCCCAATGTAAACTTTTAGATCTCATCAACACTCAGTTTCTTCCCTTGTTGGGATGTTTCTTGTAACTCATAGCCTCGACTATTGACAACTTAATTCCTTTTTTTTTTTTTTTAACAGGACCTAAGTTTTTTTTTTTTTTTGTAAAAAATATAGATTGCAATCTGAATGGAAGAGCAGTCCAGTGAGAATGGAAAAAGCAGATAGGAGACATTTTCGAAAACACGAGTGTTGGAAGACAGGCCTTCTCTGCTGTAAATTCTAAAGGCTTTTAATTTATTTATAGGTTCTTAGTTCATATATGCATCATCAAGAGCTTTTAAAGATTAGTACTGTAATTAGTTTACTTGTCAACAAATTTTTTGAAGGTTAATTTTCGTGGTTAG
Organism: Fraxinus anomala; assembly: GCA_903798345.1. Classification (NCBI taxonomy): domain Eukaryota; kingdom Viridiplantae; phylum Streptophyta; class Magnoliopsida; order Lamiales; family Oleaceae; genus Fraxinus; species Fraxinus anomala. The sequence goes on from CAIGRN010074593.1 coordinate 11,777, forward strand.
GTTTCTTTAAAGGCTGACTTATCCAAGTTTCCAGCAAGTGGGGAGAAAGCTTGAAGGGTTAAGGCAGTACGGAAGTCATAATGTTTGGGTAGAAAACTTTCGGTCCTTGACAGTTTGTCCATTCAAAAAAGGCTTTGTTCTTTGGGAGACCTATCAGGTGTCTGGTATTGCATGGTTCCAATATGCAAGAACTCTGAATCATTCTCTTGAAGTTCGTCCTCTTCATAATAAATTATGTGCTTGCCCTGAAATCTGGACCCACAAGGGTGATTTGCCTTGTGGAATAGGTTCATAAAGTCGGTGCTTTGAGTTGTCATCAGAACTTGTGCAGGTTCAGATGTGAACCATGTCTAATATGTATTTAATTTTCATATAGCAAAATTTTATTCATTTGTGAATATTTCATATGGATCACTTCATTTGTGCATATATTTTATTTTTTTTTCAATTATGAGAATTTTATTCTGTGCGCAAATTGCTCATACCCTTCATTCAACTATTAGGAACCATGTAGAGTGATAGTACTAAATCCTGCAAAATGCACGGTATTGTAGATAAGCATAGTATCATCCCGTGAAGACTGTATTTAATATAAAATAATTAGTGCTAACTCTAATTGAATATTCAATTTTATATGAAAAAAATATATAAATTAACTATTTAAATTAAATATTCTAATTAGCAAATTATGAAATTTTTTATAAAATTGGGTTGAATGATTATTAGATTTCAAATCCCTTTCTTATTCCAATTTAATGCAAATCAATATCATAACAATATATATTCTTGTTGATGAATTTTTCTAAATTATTTAATAATTTTTTTCAAGTAGAATTAAATTTATCATCTCATGCAAACATGAAAGCAAGTATTAAAAATTCTAGAACATCTAATGAAATCATGCAATACATACAAATATATATGTATCATCTATTGGACCTCATAGCAATTGTTATAAAATGTTATGAATCTTATTGTCTCCATCGATATCGATAATAATAAAATTCACACATCATTCTAATTAATGATCAAATAATTGAAAAGCATGAAACCCTACAACATTAATCATCTAAAATTAAACACATATTAGACGTCAAAATATTGAAATTATACTAAAAATTCATAACAAGAGTTCATCTATATCCCAGTGGATCAAAGTTTAGCATAACATTATAAAATTACATGAAATCATAATTGTTTTGTAGAACGCCCGATTTTTTGACGAATGAAAAAAAATAAAATAAAATAAAATAAAATCTTAAAGTTTTGAATCTCTTCAATGGGTTCTTGATTGTCTCCGGTTGCACCTTTATCTTCTTTACCCAAAAATAAAAGTTGAATCTTGATTAGATTGACTTCTTGAATATTGCCCCTTGATTTTTCCAAAAGAATGATGAATAGCCTCTCTTTGATTGCAATATTTGATGAATTATGTGATATGAGAGGTATTAAGGGGGTTATGCCTTTGTTCTGTACTTATAGTAATCGAATTTCGGTCAAGAAACACATCTAAAGTTGTTATCAAAAGGAGTTTGCATTGTAAAAGGAAACTGCCTACATAACCGTGAAGAGACCCTATGCGTAGGTCACCTGCTTGCGCACGCATGGTTCACCTGCTTTGCCTTTGGGTATGCAGGTTTTGGTGTTGCGTACCCAACCCCATATACATGGAGCTTGCGCACTATTTCCAATCTAAGTTGGTCCCTAATATTATTGAGTTTAGTCCCCTTTTCTTGTAATTTCAATCCTTCGCTCTCCACTTGCATCATGTTGACAATCAACATTCTTCAATCATTATTTTATGGTCCGAATCAACTATTAAATATTTGCTATTTAGTCCTTGAACCTTGTAAATCCTCCATTTTTTCTGATTTTTATTTATTTCTTCCAATTTCACGTCCAATCATTGAGCACCTAACACACAAAATATATAAAAGATTATCAAAAGTAATCCCAAATGTCTATATTTAAAGGCCTAGATAAGTGTATTATACACTTATCATAGAGAAAATGATTATCTTTAATTTATTATCGATATTAGTTAAGGATCTTATTCTTCTAGTAGATCTAGCAATTAATCGAAAAAAGTGATAGAAAATGGTTTATATAGACAACCTCTTGTTGTGGGACATGGGCTGCAACATAAGGGGATGAAAAATAAAGAAAAGGAGTCCTTTCTGTTTGACATGCGACTTGGTTCTTCTTAGACAATTGCTTCAAATATCTTAGGGTTTAATATTTAATTTGAAACCTTTCTGATTCTCATATGTAAATCATTCTGTTAGATTTGCGTAGAATTCAGCTCAAGGAACATCTCAAGTCAACCCCACATTCATCATTTGACTAAAAATGAGAGATGTACATAGCCCATTTAGCTAACAATATAGGCTTTACAAACATGAATAAAGCCACTTTATCCGAAAATGGTTGACACCTTGGGTGACGTACCCTCACATTAATATGCCTGTCACCAAATATTTGAGTTCATTGACATATAAAGCAAATATTTTTTGTCAGAAAACTAGAGCCTTTGGTCCTCCCAATGGTATAAAAACATAAATCTCATATTGTTGGAATTTTAATGGATCTAAAGCTCTTTCAAGAGAGCTCTTAACAACTATGTATGGAGGAGGAAGTGAAGGATATACCGGTTATTAAACATACCGGTTATTAACAACATAAAACATATAAAACCTATACTAATTCACTCTTGTTCTTGACAGAACAGAGGAGAGGAAGGAAACTTTGATGTCTACATTTTTGAACGGTTTTTCTTCTCTATTTTCTTCTTATTTTGTTCATACAACTTTGCTCTACATATAGTCAAACATTGGTCGATTACAAAGATATTTCTACCAACTATCTATCAACTACTCTACTACCATACTTGACAATACTTTTGCTTGTAAAATACACAATCTATGTCTAACTTTACATCATTTCATTAGTTAGACATTAACCAAAATATTGTAACTAAATTACAATCCAAAAATACAATAATAATGTGACAACTAAAATGTCACAACTCCAACACATATTTAAAAGTATAAATTTTGTAAGAAAACAAGAGGCTGTGTACCGTTTTTGGAACTCTGAATTTTGTGCTTTGTGTATGTTCTCTTTGCTGTACTTCCTCTCATCCTTGATTTACTATAAATTTCAAGGTTCACAGGTAATGAAAACCTTATCATCTTACCATGGAACTGTTAACCAACATTGCTACTTGTTTTTTACTTATTTCTCTTACGCTTGCACCTTGTGCTTCTGATCAATTACAGTTGAAGAAATCTCTTGAAAAAGGTAATGAATTTATCCATTTTTTGTTAAGATTTGTCTTCGAGGGAAGCCTCTGTTTGAGCAGTGGTGGACGAAGCGTGTATGTGTGTTGTGAGATGCATAATGTGGTGACTTTTGCTATTGTGCAGCTCATGATGCAGCTCAACTTAATCGTCTTGCTTCGCCGAGGAAGCTCCAACTCAATGAAGAGAGAATTGTATGATTTTTTTCATACCCAAAATTTCATCAAAGGAAACAGAAAATATGAAAGACCGTGCATGAACATTTATTTATGCTGAATGATAGCTCCATATAAACCCCGAAAACTATATTTCTAGGCGTAAAAAATTCTGGGATGTTACAATATCTTCGGTTTACGCAGGTGAAAAGTGTTGAAGAGAGATATTTTGGGCCATTCAAGAGGAATATGGAAGGTTCATCAGGTACACCAGGTTTGGAATTCTTATTTCACACAAAAATTTCTGAACAAAGTTTTTGAACTCATACACACGCTTATGAATATTTCTTATGCTATTGAATTTTCGACAATCTTCTTGAGTAAACGATATATTTATTTGTAAGGTTCTATGGGGACAATTATTTATTTCAGTTAAGCGTTCCAAGCTGCTGCTGTTTTTTCTGAAAGAAAAAGGGAGTTGAAGAGCGCGTTGGCGGGGGAGAAATGGGGATAAGACGAGCATATATACTCTCTTTAACTTGCATTCTGACCAACTGAATATCTTTTACAAAAAGAGCCATTGCTTTCAATCATCTGGTACATCATGCCACTGCCGTAGGTTGATTTTCAATAACTTCCTCTTCCTGCATGATTTCTTGGTTTCAGTAGTTCCATATTAATATTGAATCAATCTTTCTATGGAGCAATTAGTAATACTTTTTATAGTTTGAATAATGCATCTAACTACTTTAATCGGTCTGACAGTTTAAACTTCTAAATATTATTCATTCACCTTCTATTCCCGAGCTGATTCAATAGAAGCAGCGAATTTTTCCTTTACTTTCTTGATTCAAAAACCTTCTTGCTAACCGCCCTTATCCCGCAAAGAGCTTATTCTCTTCCTTAAGGTGCCAACGCCCCTTCTAATGTCCAATACAAATTACCTTCATAAAACTGTATCGTATAAGTAAAAGCTGATGCACTTTCGACAAATTTATCATGTAAAGTAGTACAAAACAGAACAACAACAAAAACCATTATATCATGTTCTAATAGTATAAATTTTCATGTCATGATCAGGTAACAAATTACATCAAAAAGAGAAAAATCTGATGCATCCTAGGGATGGCAAAAAAGCTCGTCGGCTCGGGCGGCTCGGGCTCGGCTCGGAAAAAGCTCGAGCCGGGCCCGGCTCGGGCTCGGTTCCACCGAGCCAAGGCTCGGGCCG
>CAIGRN010074619.1:0-15561 GCA_903798345.1 Fraxinus anomala
GTGTTATTCTTGCTTTCGTTTTTTTTTTTTTTTTTTTTACTTCATATAAAAAAGTTTTTGAAGGAAGTTATCTTAATTTATATTTATAAATTAATTTTAAAAAGAACTTCATATTTGAAAGTGCTTTTAGAATAAATCACATTGAACTGCTTCTTTTAAAAATTCTTCTAACTACAAAAAATACTTTAATAAAATTGGTTAAACATGTCCAAAAGTAGTTTTTGCATCTTAAAAGTTTCTTTTGACTTTTCAAATGCCAAATTGGTCCCTATTTTATGAAAGTGTTTCTCATAATTAGAAGAATTTTTAGAGAAGTCGATCTAATATGATTTCTTTTAAAAATACTTTTGAAATAGGAAATTATTTTAAAAATTAATTTTCAAACAAAAATAAAGGAAGCTTTCGATAAAAGCTCTTCTACAAAAAGTTAAAAACAACAATAAAAGTTATGTCAAACAGATTGCAAGTCTAATTTTCATGGTCGCTGAATATGTCGATTAGGCTTGGACTAAATAATCTTTCATCCAATCCAGCCTAAATTAACTACAATTTTGCTACACTTACATTTTGATTTACATTTTAACATTTCGATTTACATTTTAATATGTGGCACACAATTCTACCGTTGATTAGTCCAACACTTAAAACAATTAATTATCTCGATTTTGACACTTATTGAAATATCATCCAAAATGTAAACAAAGAATGTACAAATAAATTAACTCAACTGACTAATATGTGTTTTCTGTGTAAAATTTTGGACCACTTGAACTTATTTTTAAAAATACAAAAAAATGAAATAGATGCAGGAACATTGTGGAAGGTATTAATAAAAAGTGTTAGATATTTCAGTTGTCATCAAATTTTCATAAATATTTTCTAGTTGCAATTAACTTTAAAAAGTTTTCAAGCTGTCATTGAAGTTTTGTAAATATTTTTCAACTGCCTAACTTTAAAAGTTCTTTGAACTATCATTGAACTTATCAAAATATTATTATATCACTATTTTAAAAGTTAATAGGCTTGATGACATAAAATAAACTTCGGATAATATTTTTGTAAGTTCATCAAATTCGTTAGTTTTTATAGTAAATAGAGAGTAACAAAGTGATAGATAAGTTATTATTTTGATAAGTTCAATTGCTAATAAACTTTAAATGTTATTCGAATTGTGACTAAACTTAAGAAAATATTATTTCATTCCTTACTCGTTGTTTTAAAAGTTGAGTTAACTTGTCTTACATTCCTCAACTCTTAGAGCTTGTTTGACAACCATTATTGCTTTAAAAAAAAAGAATAATAATTTTTTAGGAGAATGTGGTTAGAAAGTAGATAAATTTTTTGGATATACATGAAAAATATTTTATTGTGTGAATGTAACTGAAAATAGTCTTGTAGTAAATCATAAAATAAATTAATGAGTATCAAACAAGCATTTAATTAATACCTGAATTTGCCTCGAATACTTGAACGTGTCACGTATACTGGCACGCACATGGATACATCATGCTCACTACACAAGTGTTTGTTCATATATATATATATATTATTTTTGATACTCAGGTATCCGCCTTTGGCGACTAATTTTGAGGTCTGTGATCCGACCGCTCATCACACAGACCAGGTAAACCACGGGATATGCTCCAAATTGGCCAGGGTCTAAGAGCTCCCCCCACTGAACTACCAAAGTTTCGAGCGAGTTAAACCTATGTTGCACCTTATCTTTCAGGATAAATCCTACTTTTCAGGACAGAGTTTATCTTCCAAAAACTCCATGAATCAAACCCGTGACCTCTGAGCTGCCAGCATTGAAGAGCTCCATTTTTTACCAGTTGGAATGTGCCCCAAGGGATTTGTTCATCCTATATTTGACGTCATTCCAAGTAGCCATAGTATAAAAGGGTGCCAAATGATGTCGCGGGTTATGTTGTGCCAAGTGACAAGTTGTAAGTTGCATACTTTCGAACAAGAAAAAGTTATTAATTTCGAAGTGTCGTACATTTAAGCTCTACATTTGGCTTATTAGCATAAAATGACTTTATGTTTGGTTTTTAATGTGCAAAACGTCTCTACATTTTAATTTTTTGCATTTTCACCCCCATTTCCACGTTTCATTGCGGAAAAACATCATTTTCCTAAATTTTCTCTAAAAAATTTGTGAAATAATAAATATACCCTCTTATTTAAATAAAAGAAAAAAAACAATAAAGAACTAATTTCAACCATAGGTCCAAATTTTTCAAAAATTACAAATAAGTCCCAAATAAATAATTAGAAAAAAAAAATATTCATCATCTTCCCCCATCCCCACAACAACTCACCATTTCATAAACTTGGGAAAGTTTATATAATTTTTGTTTCTTTTGGATAAAATTCGTTGTCATGACTGTGGAGAACATGAAGATGTAGCACTCCTTGGATGCCGAAATTAGTCATCTGACCGTGGTAGCAACTACTTGCAACAATAGCTTGGAGGCTCAGCTGTTTGGTCATGATATTTTTTTTTTCCTTTTGGTTGGTAGATTGGCTTCGATACTGCTTTCGAAAAATAAATATTCTAGCCCCTTGCTCTCCTTCTTAGAAACTTTAATTTAGGATTTGGCTCCCCATTGATTTTCATTTTTCTCGTGGTTCGTGTAGCTGGGTTTCTACTTCATCTGGGATTGATTTGTTCCCAAAAAAAAAAAAAAATGGTGAATGTTGCCAACAACATGATGGAGCAAACAAATCAATTTTTTGGACAAATTCATTGGTGGATATATATTTAATAAATCTTAGTTTTCTTGAATCTAGTTTTCTGAGTTTTTCCAAAAAGGGGGTAGTCATTTTTTTTTTTTTAAGAATGGCTTGTGTAGCCATTTTCATGATCGGTCTTCGTTGGAAAATTTCACAAACTTAAGAAATTTTTAGAAGCCCATTATTGTAGTAGGTGTGGCGTGATGTGGCGAAGCCGGAATGGGTGGTCTGCAATGGTGGGAACCACTGTCGGTGCCGAATTGACGAAGAAAGGCATTGTGTGTCCGCGCGACCAACTGCATTTTTGGTTGATTTTGGCCATACAAATATGTTGTTTGTTCAATTGATCTATGGGAAAGTGCGTGGGGTTGATGGTGACTGTTTGTAATGTGAGCTCCGACGCTTTAGGTGGTGGTTAGCTAGATGGAGGTCGGCAGTTCCATTTGTATTTATTTTTTTTTGGTTGGGGTGGGATGGAGGGAAGAGGATGAAGTTATTTTTGTTTTTTGTTTTGATTTTTAAGTATTTATTTGTGACTCATTTGCAATTTTTGAAAAATTTGGACATATAATTGCAATTAGTTCTTCATTATTATTATAATTTTGTTTTATTTAAATAAAATGATGTATTTATTATTTTACAGATTTTTATAGAAAAATGGATGAAATTTTGAAAAAATTGATATTTTTAGCAATAAAACGTAAAAATATAAGTACAAATGTCAAAAAAAAAAAAAAAATTGAAACGTACCGACGTTTTATACTAATAAGCTATTATCTGACACGTGGATAGTGACCGGATTTGGGTCGTGATCTTTAATGTGTCCATTGTTTGATGGTAAGGATTGAAAATTGAAAAGAGAAATATTCTCCTCAAAAGGAAAAAAAGAAAAAGCGAAATCTATTTCGATTAAAGGAACAAAGGTGACGAGGAATTTTACATGGGGCCCACAAAAGAGTTCCTTGGGCGAAACTTCCCACGAGTCAAAGATGCTTTAATTACCCAAAAAGCATACGTTCAATTCATGTGTCTCGCTGAAGACTTCAAAAGGCCAAGGTCAATAAAGTCTTTTGGATTATTCCAACCAATCAACAATTAATGGAAAATTATTATGAATAATGAAGAAAAATCGATTAATTAATAATAGTATGAGTACAATATAATCTACGATAATACTGTAGAATCAGTTTGTAAATAATAATCTCCTAAAACATAAAAGTAAATAAATACTCAATAAATCACTGGAAAGATAGGCTTGAACTCGTTGTTTAGGCCACCAAAGCGACGGCAACGAACCCAGCAATGGCTGACGCAAAGCCCAGTCTGTTCAGTACGGCGCCGTTGGCTGCAGGCTCTGGAGCGGCACCTGAGACTGGCGGCATGGCTACGGAAGGCGATGGAGAGGAGGTTGATGGAGGAGGGGATGGCGGAGAGTTGACAGCAGCTGGAGTCGGAGTAGGAGAAGAAGCCGGTGGAGGAGTTGAAGGGACAGTTGTTGGAGCAGGAGCAGGACCAGGAACAGGAGCAGAAGCCGGTGGCTGAGAAGTTGCAGAAGGCGGCTGAGTCGGTGGTTTAGACAGCGGAGATGGCGCGGCGGAGGGCTGCTGCGCCACGGACAATCCAACCAACAATGCTACCATCACGAATACCAAAACCCTAGACACGGCGGCCATTGTTAGACAAGAAAATCTTAACGTACTGAAGATTTAGAGAGGGAGAGAAACTTGAGAATGGAAGAGTACAATATTTGTGAGTCCTATGTGAGGGTACGGGGTATTTATATGCAGAAGAGTTGCATAATTTACGCAGTCAAATTAGAATTGACGTTCCCATGTGTACACGGAAGTAAGGGCGGTGGAGGTTAATAAATTTCTAAGTATGGTAAAACACGGTTTCTGTATAGCTGTAGGAAAAAATTGCTTCTACACTGAAGGTTCCTCTAAAACTTGATAAAATTGGTAGATTCTATAAAATATGTGATAAAAATTATATAAAAATGATGGGTTCATTACGTCGAATAGAATAGTGATTATTCTACATGCTGAAATTCAATAGAGAATTAACAGAGAATAATGCAAGAGAAAACGTCAAGAACTCAAGAAAAATCTTTATTACTCATTCAATGATCTAAAATAACACACAAGCCGGATTATATAATTAAAAAATCAAAATTATCAGAATTTTACCAAAAATAGCAAAATCTCAATATTCTTACCAAACGAAAATACGTAATAAGAGAAATAATATCTCAAAAATTTGGCCCAATTCGAGTTCACAATCTACGTTAAAAAGGCAAACGAAATATTACTAAAAATGGCAAAAGAATAACTAAAATTAGATGTTCGGAAAGGTAAACATAGGAATTTTCCCTCGAAATCGATACACACCAAGCAAAGCGCGCCGAGAAAGGCTTTCCGAATTGAGATTACGAGCGCGATTCTGATAACCATAGCCAAAATCATGACCAAATTACCGAAACGTGTCCAAAAAAAGCCCAATTAGAAAAGCTCGTCGATTACTTGTCATTTTTTGGGCTGATCGCTAACTCATGGTATCTTAGCGCCATCAACGAGCTATCGGACAACTTGGCACCACCAGACTCGGATCCTCCAGCATCAGTTCAACGAATGTGATTAAAAATGAAATTTGATTAACTTTTTAACAAATAAAAGTTATACCAAACAAACTACCATGAGATTTTGGATATTAATCAAAAATGTTAATTTTAATTCAAAAAATTAGCCCGTGATCCTTTCTTTAAATTCATATTATTTTTTTCTCAAACTTATTTAAATCACATATTTTATGGGTTCATAACTTCTATCAATTTTACAACTACACATTTTATTAATTTTTATTAAAATTTACTTAAAATTTCATCTTTAGCCATTGACGGAGCCTGGTCCAACCCCCATCCCATTGATTTTTTTTAGTAGAAAAAAAAATTCATGTAAAAAAAAATTTCCTGTGAAATTTTTTTTTTTCTTTTTATACGTATTAGCCAGAATTGTAATCCGATTTTGGATCTATCCCTATCTTTAGCTAAATAAAACTGGGGCTAGATGTAGAAACCGCTTTTCTACTTATACAAACCTAATTAAGTAGGATGATTTAGGACAAACAAGATATAAAGGTTTGATGATAAGTAGTCAACTAATGAAGCAAAACTCGTTTTGCTTTTGCATTGCTTCACCGGCAATAACAAAATTAGGTCATGTGACTTTTCTTCTTTTTATTTTTGCAGCAATGACTTTTCTTTTTTTATGTTGGAGTAATTTAGAGCAAACCAATCATCAAGGCTAAATTGCAGCTACGGGTACTCACTTCTAGTGTCTATTTCACGACTATTCTTAACCTTTAAGTTTACATCTCTTCGAAAATTAGTACCCATTATTCTAAAAGACTGTATCGAACGGGACATATCATGCCAAGAATAAAAAGAATTAAGCCAAATGTACAGTCCTACACCCTCTCACATGAGGTGGATCCCACACCTCAATAAAAAAGTAAAAAAAAAAATTACCCACCCCCTATGTGTGAGTCATCGGTGGGGGTTCTACCCACCCTCTACATGAAGCATGATTTAAATAAAAATTAGGATTAGAAATGCAAAAGATGCTAAGCGAATTTGTTAAAGTGGCATTCCAAGGATGTAAATAGTAAATAATAAGTTTACATTGTAATTTTTGTTTCAGTTTGTTTTTTCTTTTAAACTAGTCTAGTTAATCTTAATTAAAATTGACTCAACCAAGTCAAATTGGCCACAACCAAGTCAAAGTCGAATCAAGGAGGAGCATGTTGTCAATACAGGGGCTATAGGCTGGAAAACAAAAAGGAAGAGTCCGGTAAGGGGTTGGAATTGCAAGGGAGCTATGTGGATTGAATTGGTTGTAAAGATAAGGGTGAGGTCGTGAAGAAGAAAACAAAAACTTGTTCATGAAAAATGTACAATATCAATAAAAAGTAATATATTACTGAGTAGAGTATCGTTTTTACGAGTATTATTCTATCAAATTATCAATTTCACTAAGCTATGCTCCTATTGAAGAAAATTAAAAGTGGTGACAATGTTATTCTAACACTAAAATTAACTAAGAAAATAATTAAAAAATGTACAAATTAACAATTTGGATTGTTACTTACATGTGAAAAGTGCTAGTCTTCATGATTTCACCTTACATAACTCCCTTAATTCCTATCATCGAGTTCCTACAATAATTAAAACAGTTATGATACACGTCCAGTTAGTTTGACATTTTGTTAATAAATGATGACGTGGCATGAATTGTCACCTCATCATCTGTCTACAAAGGTGTACAAATCATCTGTACAAGTAGCTTAATTGTAATTAAAAATATGTATTTCATCAAATTCGTGTAAATAGATAAATTTACATATCTCGAGTTCAAATCAATCCTTCTCAATTAAGTCAAATCAATAGTTCTTAGTTAAGCGCATTGAATCACAAAGGAATTCAATTAAGGACCACACTAATAGTAAATGTGCATCTCTATATTTTACCCAATTGTCAGTTTTTACTTCGTGATTTAAATAAGTAATTCATCTATGGACTCGTTACCAGTCACAAATCAATAGAATAGTGATAATTACTCTAGGCATTGAGAATTGTAGCAAAAAGAACATTAAAATGATAAAGAGAAGAAAGAACTTGATAAAAGAAATCAAGGGGTCTTAATTAAATTACATCATTCATCGTAACTAAATAAGTTATACATAGTAGACAGATGAAAAACAACTGCTAGATTGATAGTACATCATTAAATTCTTAAAAGAACACAAGAAGAAATAAAGTATTAATCTTGTACCAAGAAACCCTCTCCTTCAATCTTGAAAATCTCCAAACCCTTGGTGCTTTTGTTTCTCCCCAAAGAAGTCTCTATGTTATGGTATATCGCGGTAATGTTTTTCTTGTCCCAATTTTACCTTTTATATACTCCTTGATTGCCTAGAAAATCGTGCCTTGAAGAATATCCGTACTGCCTTTACTTCACCGTTCAAAAATAAGAAGAAAATATATGGTTGGGTATGGGGTGTCCGCCCCCTGCTTGGAGTTGGGGGTGAGCTGCGTGCAACAAACATGTCAATTTTGCCTCCAAAATTCGTCTGGGATGGGGCAGTTGCTCACAACTTTTTGGCCTCCAACAATATGGTTCTCATTTAATTATTTTCGTACAAGTGTAGTCCACAAACACGTGCAAAATATTTGATCCACAATTTTAAATTGTGATTCATTTTTTGAGTTAAAATTTAAATTCAATTATCTTTCCAGTGATATGTTATTTGCTTTGTCTAAATCTTTGTATCGAAATGTATACACTAATTTCGCACGTATTTCCTAATTTTGCGAGTTTATTCATCAATTCTTCTTTTGGTCACCGTCTTCAATCAAAGCAGCCATTTATTGTTTGTTGTCGACTCCACTTGAACACGATTTTGCAATTACTGGAAGGAAAAAATGAAAAAAAAAAAAAAAAACTTTCCCTAAATATTTTGATGCATTCACCTTAGCAATCACCTTTAAAAAATGGCCATTCACATGAACTGTGGCAGGCCAATATCGCCTAGACAGCTCGCTTTACATCTCTAGCTACAACCCTTTGAACTCCATTTCATGGAAAACTAAAATTTCAAATATATATTAAATGTTTGTTCATTTTAATGTAAATTGACATTTTGTACATGTTTTCCTAAAGGAATAGAACACTGTAACTAACTAGAATCCATGATAACTAATGCCACCTTATACACTTCAAAGAAGAATTATAAAAATGGTACAATAAATGATCAGCTGAAGAATCATATATGAATTCGGGATCAGTCAAACGAATCAATAGAATATATTCCTTATTCCGGTTCCATCACACACTTTATTTGGATAAGAATACTAGTAGCTTTCACCTCTTGCTCTAAGTCCATCGACATGTTTGCAGAGCGTGTTGAAAACAGGCAAATGGTTTTACGACTCAGATGCAGCTGAACTTTCTGCACCTGATTTCTCGTTCTTACTGTTGATAAGGATCGGGAAGCCATTGGATCCAGAGCCATATACATGGCCCATTTTGGCGTGTTTTGTCTCTAAATATCTTTTGTTCTCCCTCGTGATGGGAGTCAGAAGGGGAACCCGTCCTGCAACAGCTAAACCATAACCCTTTAGCCCGCTGTACTTTGCAGGATTGTTTGTCATCAGCTTCATAGTTCTAACCCCAAGATCTCTTAATATCTGCACATACATATTATACAACTCCATTTCAATGCAATACTAGTAAATTGGTCGTAACTAGGATTTTTATGTGCTGAAGTTAATGTAAGAATGAAAACAGTCAAAAACAGTGTCAAAGTAGTAGATAATCCAAATCCATATAAATGGAGTCAAATTACTCATGCGAAAAAGTGATGTAAACTCGCTTATTCACGTGTGCTAAGTTACTGGCTTAAAAAATTCCCTACCCATGAGCCAAAATACGAGAGCATGTTGGGTTGTGCTTAAAATTTAGGTTAACTTTCTGTTAAGTTACTTATGTTGTCAAACATAATTTTAGAAGTTTCTTCTTTACTAAGCGCCTGTCCGGTGCAGATTTTTAGCAAAAAATGGATTCTTTGGTGCCAAAGTATGGGTCCAGTAAGAAATAATTTATATTGTGTTGGTAAATCAATAATGAAAATGTTGACTTCTAGCCTATCATTTCAGCAATCAATTGTTGTTGCAATGACCGATATACCCCTTCATTATGATCAAGCAAGGAAACAAATTTGGTATGGTTTGGGGAAATGCAAATTATGCAATAAGGAGCAGAACGGTCATTTCGGATGCCTACAGATGGGTGAAAGTGGAAAGGATTGGACATTTCAAACCCTTGTAAACCTGTCAACCGACTCCAACATCTTTTATGCTGAATCAAATAACAGAATGGGCATAGGAGATTCAAGAATTGGACATGTTGACGGCCAAAGAGGAGGAAATTTTTTCGAGAAAAGATTATGACTTCAACATAGTGGAGCCTCTAAATTTTCTAAGGTACTTACACAAACTGAAAATGATATGTACTATCAATTTTCACAATCTAAAACCAAAATTAACATGCCAAATAACTGAGAACTACTCCTTTATGGTAATTCAATTTGGTAATGTACCTCACCGTGATGAAGTTTTCTCGTTCCTCTTAACGACTATGTAATGAATGCAAACCCGAGCCACTAAACACAATATCTTGCATTTTGTGGTAACATGCGTTGAACATACAGCACTGTATAGATTTAAGAGTCAAATTAATGCCTCTTTTATTTCTGTGTAAATTTCCTCCTGTGTTTATTTCATCTTCTCTTCTTCTTCAAACCTCTGTGCTTATGTGTGAACTTTTTTATTTCATTTTTGTTCAGGATTCGAGATAAGAGGAGTGGGGCTGCTATTTTTCATTATTGGTACCGGAGAGCATTAACACAAGTCTGTGCATGTATGCATGCAAGTGCAAGTGTCTGTGTGTGTTTATGTAATTCAAAGAAAATAGAGTTTTTGGCAATCAATGCTACGTGCTACACGTGTCCAATGCTACATCTTCACATATGACTATAGAGTACCTGTGCACCAATCCCATACTCTCTTGAATCAACAGGCAAACCAAGCTCCTCATTTGCCTCGACTGTGTCACGCCCAGCATCTTGCAGGTTGTATGCACGAAGCTTGTGGCCCAAACCAATTCCCCTTCCCTCATGCCCCCGGAGGTAAACCAAGACACCTCTGCCAGCAGCCTCAATCTGCTGCATGGCAAGTGCCAGCTGGCTTCCACAGTCACACCTAGCTGATCCAAATATATCTCCAGTAAGACATTCTGAGTGCACTCTGACTAGAACATCAAGTCCATCACCAATATCGCCCTGCTTACACCATATATGCCATTAGAATAGCTTTCGAAATACATACTAAGTTGAAGCAGAAAACACTACAATAAAGGATCAATGATCAAAAGAGTGTAACGAGGAATAGTCAGACTAGTAAATTCTAAAATCACAGTGCAAATAATAAACTTTCTTGAAAAATTATATTCCTTCAATATTTCCCAAAGTAATCACCTTAACCATGGCAATATGCTCAATTCCATCTAAAATTGACCTATAACAATGGGCATTGAACGGGCCCCACATAGTAGGTATCTGAGCAGCAGATGAGTGTTCCACTAATTTATCTCTTTTCCTCCTATATCTGCAAATCATATTTTGTATTAGGCCTCCTACAAGCTATTAAATTGAAGAAAATTTTGAGCTACAATAAAATATAAGCACAGGAACAAAAGAAAAGGAACAGCAATAAAAATCAGGCATCTTCCTACAATTTCAATGCGATTCTAGTTAGCATGAAAGAAACAACATAAAAGCACTTAATAACTCCCAACAAGAATGCGAGTCTTAATATACTAATATTTAATAAACTACTGCTAGCAAAATATTGCTAAAATGATTACCAAAAAAAAAGTAAAAAAAATAAATACTCTGTAACACCTGATTAAGTCAGCAATAGATATAATCTTGAGGTTTTCTTGCTGCACAAATTGCCGAAGCTTAGGTAATCTAGCCATAGAACCATCATCATCAACAACCTCACATAGGACACCAACAGGGTCCAATCCAGCTAGCATGGCAAGGTCCATAGAAGCTTCTGTGTGTCCGGCTCTTTTTAAAACACCTCCCTCTCTGTACTTTAAAGGAAATATGTGGCCAGGGCGATTGAAATCCTCAGGCTTTGATTCTTTTGATGCAAGAGCCAATACCGTTGTCGCCCTGTCACGTGCTGATACTCCTGTGGTTGTATCATGTTTTGCATCCTACAAGAAAGTTATTGTGATTTACGCTTATGCAAGTATCTCATATGATCTAGGAGTCATAATCAGAGGCAGAGCTTTTGCTTCCACAAAAATATCTTTTGTATCGCTCATCTCACAAGACTTCATAGAATCATTACCTCTGTGTGCTTATGTGTGTTGGATTGTATAAACTTAAAATAAAAAAATCATTAACTGATTCCACACGTTGCATATGTGGAATATACAGGCTGAAAGTGTTTTATTTTTAAACATAAGTAGCATATTATCCCCAGTTGAGAGGATACTAGCATCGTAAACCAAAATCAAGAGAAAATTACACAACAAAGGTATAGGTATTGAGTGTTCCTGTAAGGTGAAAGAAAGAACTTACCACTGAAATAGTAAATGCAGTACAAAGTTTCTCCTCATTTTCTTTATGGGATACCATGAGAGGAAGCTGCAATCTTTCCAAGTCTTCCTCTTTCATGCTCACACAAACAATCCCAGTTCCATGCTTCACAAAGAAAGCCATAGCCTCGGGAGTAACTTTAGATGCAGCCATTATTATATCTCCTTCATTTTCTCTATCTTCATCATCTACGACTACGACCATCTGCAAAGTGGTCCAAAACATAAAAAAAAATTAAGAACACAGTGGCTAAATTTTTTACGTTCATGAAACTGATAATACTCATGAGATAACAACCTTTCCTTGACGAATGTCGTCAATGGCCTCTGTTATAGATGAGAAACCTTCTGATGGCTGGTCCAGGTCAAATTCATCATCTTCAACAGCAAAACTGCTATTTGTTGAAGCCATATCTGCTGCAAGTACTCCAAAATCTACAGAATCAGGCTGTACTTCAACTCCGCCAGACACATCACTGATAAGAGCATTACGTGCAAATTTTTTGCCACTTGAATTGGGGAGAAGGCCACCTTCCCCAAATAACAGAGATTTAACTCTTCCATTGGCCTTGGTAGTAAAGCCCACTTTATTAAAGGACTGTAGAGGGCAGCCATTCACAGAATACAGATTACCACAATGCTGCTTATCAAACTGTCTGGAATTTTTAAATCTCCTGCACAATAACAAGGTTAGCTACCAATACGCATCATCAGAAAAGGCAAGATGCCAAAAGCTCTGAAAATAACCAAATTCTGCTCAACACGCACAACATTTTACTATTTTTTATTCCAACAAACATGTCTAAAGTTCATTATGAAATAGTAGCTCATTTTGAGGTCTGCAACCCAGATTTCATGTCTACCGAATTGATAAAATACCACCCATAAGGCTATGACCTATTCAAGAGCCCATAATCAAACATAGCTCACATCATAGCAGAAAAGATTGCAAGTGTCTTTCTCTTTACCAATTTTTAAGCTTTTGGATCTGAACAAACAGAACCCAAGTTTCTTATATCACAAATAAATCGATGCAATCATATAATGGAAGTCAGATTAACACAAGACATCACATACCCATGATGAGAATCAATTCAATATTTTTTTTTCCGTTGTCTGTGATTAAAAACAACAGCTTAAAAAACGCGCGAACAAATAATAAAGGAGAAACAACTAAAAAAATCAATTTGAAATCCCATATTTATGCATCTAACCGAGAAAGAACAAATAAAACAAAAAAGATTACAACAAGAATAGGGGAGATAGCTTACTGAGACCTAGAAATGGTGGTTGAAGAGCAAGAAAACTTTAAAGAAGCCATCTTTTGGTTTAAGACTGAAGGGTCTTGATGAGAAAAATAGATGAAGAGAAATCAAGATTTTTGGATAAAAAATATTTGGATTTTGGGTTTGGGATACCACATCTTAAAGAGGAGGGAGGGAGGAAAAAAAAAAAAATTCAAAGAAGAATGATGAAACGACTAGGAAATTAGTAACGGAGATATAGAGAGAGAGAGAGAGAGTTCTTAGAGCGCGGGTAATATAACAATGCGTCACCAACCAATCGCGGCTCATTTCCCCCGTCTTGTAAAGGACATTGTTGACAATGTTGTACGTGAGAAAAGGTAATGGTTGAAAGTGGACCATGTTACACTCACACAATGTTTTATCAAATTTTTGATAAATTGAACATTTGGCATCCGGCGGCAGGCGCCCTTATGCCAAGTGTCCAGTTTGTCAAAAATTTGGTAAAACATTATATACATTATCCATGATTGAAAAGATAAATTGTTAAAAGGAGTTAGCGTTTTCGACTTATAAGTTAAAAATTTATTTCTAGATTTTTTTATTAAATTAAATTAAATATTAATTTTAATCATAAGCATTACCAATTTATTATAAACACGTTTCGTGAAACTCAATACTATTTCTCCTAAAAAGTTCTTAATAAGTTTATCATACCATAGACATAAATCGATTTTTCATAAAAGAAAAAAGGTCATCATTTAATTTTTTTAATGAATCGTGGTAATTATAATAATGACTACTCGTGTTAAATATTGCTTGCATTTCTTGACCTTTCCTCTTCTTTTCTTGTAAGCAAAGAGAAAGAAGGAAGGAAATTTACAGACAATGAGAATTCAACCATGCTTACATTTTTATTCTTTATATTGGCATGAGACAACAAGTCAAATAATAATTATCCAATCAGATTTGTGAAGTCAAATAATAATTATCCAATCAGATTTGATTGTCACATATGTATGACTAGGATCATATCCAAGTTAACAATCTAGAAATTGGCACCAAAAAATATACGGTTGAGATTTCCTTGAACATCCACATGTTGCTTCCTACATGTTAATGCTAGGGATGAAAATCCGACCCCAAAGTGCCACACTCCGGCCATAACTCTGTCCCACCTCGTTGCTATTCCTGCGTCAATCTAACAATTTAAATATGTTTGATCTTTGGGTGTGAGTCACCCAAAGATGTGACTTTGGGAGGGTACGTAAACTTGTATTACTTTTGAATGGTACAATATGTGAACTTTTATAGTAGAAGGAGATGCGTAAGAACCGTTAAATGAAAAAACATGTGGCCTCATCCTAGTGGCTAAAGCACCTTGTCATAGGCATCAATCAATCAATCTTAGGCTCAGGTGCATTTAATGTTATGACCTTTTGCAGCCCTAGGCCTAACATATAAGGGTTAGACTTGACATGTTGACTTGATAGAGTAATTGTTGCAGTGTGTTGTCACATCAACCATAAATGAAAGATCTTGTACGAAAGATCCTCTGCGGCGTTTCTATCTACCTCGCCTCATTCATAAGGGCTCGGTCATGTATTCGGCCTCACCATAGGGGTTCGGGTTCTTCATGGGGGTTCGGCATCTTGCCAAATGGGCAGAATGACGTGAAGTGCGGGCCTAGGTTCGCTTGCTGTGTGGTTACCATGTAGCCATGCTTGGAGCCTCGCTAGAAGAGGTGTAATAGGTTCACCATTCAAGCATTTTTATGGCATGAAATTCGTCGATGCAACTCAGCTTCTCCAGGATTAGCCTTTCTTGCTTTGCATCCATACCATTTCTTGTTAAGAATTACAAAAGATCCACTCAAAGCTATTTTTCTGTTATGCATCTCGATGAAATGAAATCCTAAAGAGGAGTTGTTTTTTAATATGCTGGAGTCAAGTACTACGAACACGGTTCTGGAATAAGCATGTTAGATTGCCTTCAATTCTTAGGGATATATTAGACAGTAACACACTCAAAAAAATTGACATTTGCATATTGCAGCATCACATATTCTATAGGGATTCTATATACTTCTAAAAATGGTGTGAGGATACAATCTTCATTGGCGATTTTTGTAAAATTGGAGTGCAAGGCATTCCCATTGCTATCAGCAATAGTTGAAGTGGTCATAGACGATTCAGTGCATAATATGGCAGTGATTGCATCAATAAATTTGAATTTCGATAACATGCTAATTTTAAAAATTCTTCGACGATCATACGCTAATCGAATCTACAAATTGATTATGTCATCCTAAATCTTATTTTGAGAACTACATTATGGGTATATCAAATAGTCCAAAC
>CAIGRN010074624.1:0-16028 GCA_903798345.1 Fraxinus anomala
AATATTCATTGAGCTTCAATAAAAAAAAATACAATGTACTCCATTAAAGATAAAGAAGACGATAACAACTCCATTCTTTTAATTCGATAAGGATTTAGTTAACACAAATTGCAAACACGTTGCGCGGACACTTTTTGTTTGTAAGATGGAATGTATAGAAAGAATGTCCAGATTATGAGTCAAGCATAAAGTATAAAGAACTTAACAATAAGCAAACACTTTAATTGTAATAATATTAGCTAAGGCAGAATATTGAAATAGCAAAATATGTGTAAATTCCAATTTAAAATTTGAAAACAATAGATGGGAAGAGACATAGTTCAGTGTGAGTAACCATGAAATGTGAAGATCTATTCAAAATAAAGAAAACATAACAAACATATGGAAATACGTAATTGTGGTATGAATAGCAAAATTAAATACATGTGTACAAGAATGATATTAAACATGCTAATACGGTAGAACGGGACAAACCTAGAAAAAAAATCTATAAATATTTAACAGAACTAAATATATCCTCATTGTAGAGCATCCCACATAAATAAGCCTTACTTGTCGCGACACGTGGCGCCTCCATCACACCAATCGTGCTTCGTGTCTCCGTGCACCACGGAGATACGAATCGTATCTCCGTTGTGCACAGAGACATATACCATGCAGATGCCATACAAGCAGATATTAAATACTAGATTTAAATTAATATTGCAATTGATAAAAGAATATGTATTTCTTGACAGCAACAAAAAAAAAAAGTCTCGGCGCTGCGCGGAGAAATGGTGTCCGGACACGACGCGGATACGGTGCCCATGTCCGTGCACCGTGTCATGTGTCCGTGATGCACCATGTCTTCCGCGCACCTAGAGATTTTTTTCTCTCACACACTTTCTTATATATATATAAAGCATATATTGTACCTATTAGTGGCGTATCTTGTCTGAAATTGCCTATAATATTCTCAAGTAAAAAAGATTAAAAATCTTTCAAAAAATTTCATTTTATGGATATGTAAACAATGAAATAAACAACAAACACATCTACCATACCCAAAGTCATAGCAAAAAATTGACATTAGTTACGAAAATATCTTATTTCAATCATTATTTTGAGCAATCTCTTTCTCAATCTTATATGTCAAACAATGAAAACTTTGAACCTTGCAAAAAAAAAAAAAGGTCTTGGGATGGTCAAATGGAAATTTTTTGACAAAATTAGAACATCATATAGAGAGAAGAAAAATTCAAAAGATAGAAGAAGAAGAAGAAGAAGAAATGAGAAATCTTACATGCTATGATGGGTCACTTTGTGGGGAATGGAGGAGTAAAGAAGTATGGTTGGTTAAGTGGAAAATGGAGAAAGATGACTGTCAGATTCAAAGCGTGTGGGGGAAATGTTGATGGGCGGAAAAAAAAACCTGAATTATGTCGATGATGGGAAATCGTGACACGTGGCGACTAATTCTTTGTCTCTTTTATATTGTAGTGAAACCCTGCAAATAAAAAAGGTCTTGGGATGGTCAAACGAAAATTTCTTGATAAAATTAGAGCAGCATATAGAGAGAA
This sequence comes from Fraxinus anomala, assembly GCA_903798345.1. NCBI lineage: Eukaryota > Viridiplantae > Streptophyta > Magnoliopsida > Lamiales > Oleaceae > Fraxinus > Fraxinus anomala. Next base: position 1,560 of record CAIGRN010074624.1, read on the forward strand.
GAACGTATAGAGAAAAATAATTCAAAAGATTGAAGAAGAAGAAATGAGAAATCTTACATGATATGGGTCACTTTGTGGGGGAATGGAGGAGTAAAGAAGTATGGTTGGTGGAGTGGGAAAATGGAGAAAGTGGACTGTCAGATTCAAAGTGTGTGGGGGAAATATTGATGGGCGAAAAAAAACTGAATTATGTCGACGATGGGAAATCACGACACGTGGCGCCTAATTCTTTGCCTCTTTTATATTGTATCGTAGTGATGTAATTGTTAGCACTATAGTTATATAAAAAAAAATTGCCTCCGTGCGTCTCCGTGCGCGCACGGAGAAAGACATGGTGTCTCCGTGCGGCACGGAGACCTTCTCCGCACGAAGACACCACCCGACTTTTTTTTTTCTCTATAGCCAACATTTTATCATTTTGAATGGTTAATACTTTTGTCACCAATTTAAAGGCACTACTAACAGTAAGCAAATTTTTTACTGTTTGAACATAAGTGGAAGGGAGAAAAGTGTGCACTTCTTTAATTCCAACGAGTGAGGAGCTAATGCATAAAAGACTTCTATGATCAAAAGAACTTAAAAATGACATCCCACTTCAAGGAAAAATTCATTGTTGGGCAATCAAATTTAGCTAACCTTTGAAGCAAAGGAAAGGGAGATAATTGAATCTCTAACAGTAGTAATACAGTAGAAGGGAAGTACAAGAAGCTTGCAAATGCAAGGAGAAACCTATTGCACCACTTACTTTACTATAAAATAGTCCATTACATAATTGAGACTTGAGAGTGGCTGAGATGTCAAATAAATAAACTAACGAACCTGATGATGACAACATGCACGTAAAAAATGTAGATAGAGATTACTGAAGGCATGTGTAACCAATTTATAGGTATGTGAACTGAGCTGAGGCAATAAAGATTTCCTTTTGTTGACTTCCATTTGAGGTTCAACACTGTTAGAGAGTTATTTGATTGTTTCTTCATTTATTTTATAAATGAATAGAGCAAGTTTCGACTACTGAAACTCGATGTTCATATCTAAGGGATAGAACAAAATAGCTCAATGGCCGTAACTTGCTTGTGTAGAGTGAGATTGGTTGACATTATCAATTTTTCCTCACTTCCCTAACTAATATATCTACAATGATAATCATCTTACATTTGCGAGATCAATTTTAACTCTTACACATCATGTCAATATCAAAAAATCAACAAAATAACACACACCCATTGAAATTTACATGATCGGCACACATACAAGTACAAAAGTCAAAACTGAATTCCCAACTACTTACATGAGAATAAGCCATAGCATGATGGACACAAACAAGAATCCAAACAGAAGTAGGCCGGGTAGGCCCCCATTTTGAATTGAAGAGAGGTCAATCTTTTCAAATTCACCTCTACAACACCAAAGCCTTGCAAATCTTCATATCATCATAACATCATAAAAACCCCACAAAAAATTCGAAATTATATTTAAGAATTTGAGATGCTATCAAAGTAGCTGAAGGATCAATCGTTTAGTTATGTTGAACAGAAATAGAGAGAAAGATAAGGAAATGATCAGAGAGATGTGGAGAGGGAGTGAAGAACAGATCAGTCAAAATCATATAGTTTCCTTATTTGATGAAATCCCATAAACAAACAAAACTCAATCGAAAGAATTCTAGATTATGATGTAAATAAACAGATGCCAAATGACAAAACCATAAAGAAAGTGCCAATTTAAAGAAAATAAAAATAAAATGCAATAAGAATAAAAAACATAACAAAAAAAATCGATAATTGAAAAAGAATTAAAATATCTAAAAGAGAATTAAGATTAAGAGAAACAAAAAAGTATGAAAATAATATAACGATACAAAAAAAGGGGGAGGGGGGGAGGAGGGAAACCAAATTTAATCAAACCTCAAGAAGATTGTTTCTGCTGCTCCCTTCCTCAAATCATTTCCTTAACTAACCCAATATAACATCCAATCAGTATAACAAAAGACACATGTAATTGAAAAAATTAATATAAATGAATGCATATATAATAATGACACAGAGAAAGTGGTAGAAGGGAAGAAATCAAACGTTCAAGAATATAGAGTGAATGACAAAGAATCTGCACGGGCGCCCATTTTCATGCGATTCTTCACGGTACTATTGCTAGGGTTTTGGGAACTCAAATCTCGACGGTGGCTAGAGGAATTAAAAGGTGTTGGGGCATGAAATTTGGGAAAGGAAAACGAGGGGTGAAAAAAGAACAGAAAGTATGGCAGTCGGGATGGTGTAGTTGCGTGTGAAAATGGAGAAATGTTGTGTGAAGTGAAAAAAAAAAATTGAATTATGACGACGATGGAAAATCGAGACACGTGGCTTGCCAAGTTTTTGCCTTTTTTATATTGTAGTGATCTAAGTTTTTAAATGAGCTACTTTAACGTGAGGTGCCGTGAGGCGAGAGCATCAAAACATTACTAGATTGAGGGGGTTTTTTTTTACTCGTGAAAATAGCATAATAATAATAAGGGTAATTATATTTTCACCATAATTTTTATTTGATACACCACATTTTATTTACAGTTAAACTCCTCAAACTTTGATCGTTGTAGCAATTATTTCCTTAATTTTTTTTGTTGAATTCTCATTTTTAACCTTCTATTAATTAGTATGTATCGTTCTTAATGATAATTTATATAAAAAATATTTTATTTTCATATTTTGAAATGAGAGAAAATTATTATTTTTATTTATTTATTTTTAAAAAATATGATGAAAAAATAAGTTGTTTTACATTTTTTCAAATAGACTTTTGGACATAAAACTATCATTAAATATAAAATGGGTTAACTAATGGAAAGTTTGAGGATAAGAATGACATGAAAAATCGTTAGGGAAACAAATGCCAAATGAGCAAAGATTAAGAATCTCAAATTCAATTAAAATGTTTTGTAAGAAATAAAAATTGTGGTGTGAATATAATTACCCTAATGATTAAAAAATTATTCCAGTTCTGTATGTGAGGCGGGCATATTACATATTTAAAATTAAACAATCTTCTCTTATTTTTAGTAACTTAAATTTTCAAATGATATGTTTTAATAATTCTATATAGAGATTATTTCAAGAAAATTTGGATAGATATAAAATCAACCAACAAATAATATCATAAAACAAAAATAATATCATGAAATTTAATGAAAATGACTAAAATTTTACATGTTCTTGATTTTCATTTATTATTATTATTATTATTATTATTATTATTATTATTATTATTATTATTATTAAGTCAAAAAAATTCAAAAAAATTAAAAATAAAACCATTTTAAAAATCAATCATCCCCCTCCAAAGAAAAATAAGAATTTTAAATCATTTTTATCAATGTTTTAAAATCGGATCGGCATTGACTCAGAAAATGAAGAGGGTCAATGCTCAAAAGGTGGTCAAATCGAAGTTAAATCGGGTCCATCTAGAAATTAAATTAATTAAATAAATAAAATTTTATAATTTATATATACTATTTTAAATAAATTACTATATTAATATTTACTTTTTTGAAAAATAATATTAAAGTTTTTAACATTTACTAATTATTTTGTAATAATTATTTCATAACATAAAAATTAAATGGGCACAAAAATCATAACCCTACATATAAAAAGAGAGAAGTCGAATAAGGTTATAAACCTAGACAATAGTCATTCGAAACGTTAAAAGACAAATGAAAGATGGCTGTGATTCTTCTCTCTCAATTTTTATCCCGGCGGCGACTTCCTTCTCAGTGGGTTAGTTAGAAATTATTTCAAACTGGCAGCAGCTTCCTTATGGTTGGCAGAGTTTTATATATGCTTCTTTCCCTCTTCTTCTTCCTTCGTATTATTATTATTATTATTATTATTATTATTATTATTATTTTCTTTCAAACTAACTGGAAATTCGATAAAATCATGCACGGTTCACCGATTTCCGGTCGAACCAAACATTTTACCCACTTTTACCGATTTTTGTACATACGGTTACCAGACTACAATTGTACCGGTCGTGGACTGGTCACGAGTTTTTCGGTTGAAAGGCTGGGCTGATCCGTTCCGATTTTGAAAACATTGCTTTTTACAGCTCATCAAGTCAATGATCAAGATCACCTTTTGCATGTTCATATGTATGTCAATATTATTCATCCTTCATAAATATAGAAATGATTGTCAAATTATTATTAAAGACATTTGATCACTTTTCAATATTATTTTCTTATTAATTTGAATGCATAACCATAAAAATACGATGATTTTCTTAATAATATTTTAACCCAACAACTAAAATTTAAACACAATAATTAACCATTCACCACTCCACAATCAAATAAAGACAAAAACCATGAACTAAAATAGAAAATTACAAAAAAAAAAAAAGGGATTTTTTTATTTTTTTAGAAATGATACGAGTCGGAAGCCCAGTTGAGCCCGCAACAGGAGTTATGAATTAACATATTTTAAGACGTAGATTATGTCAAACTCAACTAATAAAAAGTAATAAATTACTTTTGTACTATTGGGAAGTTAATTATAGTACTTTTCACATTTTGATTTTTGTTCAAGTCAACAGTAGAAAAGTGACTAGAAATTATGATCAAATCATGTGTTACTTGTTATCTTCTTCGACTCCTTAATGTCAAGCTGACGTTGATATTGTCAAAAAGGGAAAAATTCATATATTCTACCTTAAATATACACTATTTTAAAAATAAAAAAATAATTTTTAAATTTCAAAAATTTAATATTTGACATATACATACATATATATATTTACATATTTTTTATTTATATATATAAATATATAAAAAGATATATATAAAATTAACCCACCCCACCTCCACCACCCTTATCGATCCGACAATTGTTCCGACGACTACTCTAATACCGGCGACTATTCCGGCGACCGTTCCGATAACTGCTTCGATTCCGACGATTATTCTGATGACCGTTTCGACGACTATTCCGTGAACGATTCCGACGACTATTTTACTGTCACAGTTCAGAAATTTTGTAGGTCACAATTAATTCGTTGGTCACACGATCAAAATTTATAGGTCACACGGTCAGACTTCCAAATTAGTTGGTGACAGCTTTTTTTACGGTCACAGATTATATAATTTTTAAGTCACGGAGAACAAAATTGTTGGTTACGGATTATTATTTTAGTCACAGGTTATCGAATTTTAAGGTCACAGATTATATTTTTAGTCACATAAAACCAAAATGACCAAATCCACCACCACCTCTGCACTTTCGCCTCCACGACAACCACCACGACCAATATCACCACCACTCAAACACCAGGACAATCAGTAGTAACACCGTCATTTCCAATATCCACCACCAACATCACCAAATCCATCTGCACCACCACCGACTAGAAAACCTCCAAAAACCACCTCCACCTCCACCTCCACCTCCACCATCGACCACAAAACCACACATCCACAATAAACAAAATTAATCAAATCAGTGTAAAACCACAAATCCAAAACCACCACCACTATCACCAACACCGCCGCCGCCATCACCAACCAACAATCACCAACAAAAACACACCTAAAGCCTAAGCAGATAGGAGAATGAAGAAACCACTCCCCAAACCCCAAAAATACCCACAATCGTCGTAACGACGAAGAGAGAGAGAGAAAGGATAGCAGCGAGAGAGGGGCGCCTCACAGCAATGCCGTGAACGTCGTTTCCATTTTCAGATCCACCACCCCCAAAACCACGGCGCTCGTTGCTTTTGTGATGTCGTCGGTAGGGAGAGAGTGACGCTGCTAGTAGAGAGACGCCGCAGAGAGGTGCCGGAGAAAAAAGGTGGTGAATGTTTAGTATAGGGAGGGATGACGAAGAGAGTGGAGGTAGAGAGACGGCAAGTTACTGCAGTGGCCGTGCGACTCACAACAGTGGATCGCTGCGCTTTTGCTCCGCTCGCCTTGCCGCAGCTGAATGACTGGTGGTGCCAGATCAGGGGGTGGGTGCGGTGAAAAGAGAAAGAGGGAGATGGAAAGGAGGTAGGCTGGCTGGCTGTGGAGAGAAGGAAGAAGACGATTTGGGAGAAATTAATTAGGGTTGAGTTGAGAGGATGGGAGAGCGCGAGTTCCACCCCGCCAGGGGTGAGGGAGAAATGAGAAATTAAGGATTTAAGGTAAGGTAGGGTGGGGTTGGGTGTATATAAATAAATTTTTATAATATTATTATTAATATCTAATTAAATATAAAAAACATGTATTTATATATAAAATATCTGATTTTTGAAAATTAAAACTTGAAATCTGATTTTTGAATTTGAATCTTGAAAAATTGGATTTCATGTAACTACCACTTATCAAAATGGTGGCAAAAGGAGAGTATGCATTGACCAATACAAACATCATCCACGCCTCAACTTATACAACAAATTTGATTTCTTTTATAATTGACAAGAGTGAAATATAATCGAGATTTTTTATAGAAAAATGAAGAGGAAGAAGTTTGCCCTATGGCACAGCGACAGCTGTCCAATTCCCTATATAAAAAGTTTCGTATCGATTTTTTTTTTTCTGAAAAAAATGTGAGAAGAAAGATAATGAAATATTATTATTGGGCAATTTAGCAAAATTTCAGTTGGATAGTTGTACTTCAATTTAGTTTCAATTAATTTTAGAGTTCGCCATAAAAATACGCATTTCATCCATTCAATCTTAGAGACATTGCCATAACATTCATATTACTATTTTCATCAATTTAAAGGATGATAAATGACAAATTTGACGGTGTTAAATAAATAATGTTCGAAAACTAAAGTTTTGTAATTGTGGAATATTATTAGATAAGATGCATTCTTTGAGGTGAATAATTGAGAGAGAGAGAGAGAGAGAGAGAGCAGCATGTGCAAAAATAAAGTTGTCACCAAAAACGGGCCTCAGTCAATTGTCGCTAACTAAATACCCTTATTTGTTTGTTCAATCCCTTTTTTAACTGTTGAACTTAAATCCTTCGTCGAATAGAGTTTTGACCTTCTTTTTATAGAGGATAAGAACTAGAAAGGAGGTGAAGTTATTCATGCACATTGCAATGGTGTAGTCGAGCATACAACTTGTCTTTGTAGTTGTCACATATGATTCGACTACTGTACGTTTCTTGTGTTAATGAAGACCTGATTGAAGATCATCCCTAAGTCGAGTTTTGACAGAAGGTCATGGCTGATGAACTCAAAGCATTCTTACAGTTATCAGCTTGGGACACAATGCAAGTCATAAAGTGGCAGAGCTTGGCACTGCTTGATCAATATTGTTGGGATATTGAGTCGGCTTCACTAAATCTCATTTTGTGATGTTCTATTAGCCAGTTATTTTACTCGATTCAAAATAATATCTATTGAAATATTCAATAAAAGTGTTTCATAATTAATGATCGACTCTACTATAAAATAATGGTATGGGTTAATCGTATTAAATATCGAACATGTAAAGAAAGGGGAAAAGTTAGTTTGTGTTACAAGGGCATTCAATCTGCTGACACGTCAAAAAAGATAAATAATTGAAAATTTTGATGGTTTCCATCTGCTTCTTGTGTCCAATCGCTTCAAACTTATAAGAATTGAAAATGTCAACATTGCACGTAAAAGTTGATGTAAAGTTCACATTCCAAATGAAGTACAATTCGGCTACATCTACATTGTCCTTGACATTAAATTTGAGTATTGTTTGACATGACATTAATCATGACCATTGATTTTAACCAAACTTATTCAAATCAATGACACAATTTTCTACATATTACACAATGTCAAACTTAATGAACAACTAGTTTAATTGATTGAAGCATTAGCAGCTTAACATTTTCTTGGTGCATGGAAATTTCAAAATATGTTGGGTCATCGATCTTAAGAATTGGTATTCCATTTTAAAAGGTCAATCTTATTAAGAGGAGTAACCCAATCCTTTTATAAATTGGTTTATGTTTACATCTTTATTCGATGTGGGATTATATCTTTTAATATGCTTCTGCAAGATGATGACTCGTTTGAGTAGACCAATCTTGAAATTCGTATACTCACTTTTGGAGTTTTAATCGGATCGAATTGCTCGTTAGAGTTTAATGGGCTCTTATATCATCTTAAAAATTGGGGTTCCATCTTAAAAGGTCAACTTTATTAAAAGGAGTAATCCAATCCTTTTATAAATTGATTTATGTTTACATCTTTATTCGATGTGGAATATATTCCTTAACAATTGACACCCAAGTGACATGACATATAAAAAATACATTTCAAGCACTGTATGACCCACCTCTAGAGTCGAGTTGTGCTAGGCTTTATAAATGGTCATAATTAGTCTAAACATAATTATTGTGTGTGGGTCAATCGACCTAGCATGTGCTAACTTCTAGGAGGGACAGTAGAATTTCCCAGTCGACCTACCCCGTATTGTCTTGACCTGAATGGTAAATGGGACAGGAATGGAAAACATGGTCCCATCCCCCTTTTTTTAATTTTATTTTTAAATTGTATATAAAAAATAAAAAAATATTATTAGAAATCAATTAATTAATTAAATGTGACGGTAAATGAGGTTATTTAATTCCCGCCCCACCTCGCTCCCATCCAGCCTCCTTAAAATCCCTGATGAAATGGGAGCATGATAGTGTGATTCCCTACAAATGAGAATTCACCAAGCTTCTCCCCCCCTACAAAGGGGTGACTTGCTAGAGAAAGAACTCGAAAGCAATAATTAGAGTCGCGACAAAGCTTATTTCAAAACTATGATTCCGTATAGTATTTTAAGCTGTGAATATTATGAATCTAAGTAAAGAAAAACAGAGATAGCAAAAAGTGGAGTGCGTACTCTAATAATGATTAGGTTAGTGATCCTATAGATCGTTAAATTCACTACTGAAATTGTATGATTATGTTGGTTATTTGCAGATTTGGTGATTATTCTTGACACTAACTCTTATGTATTGTGATAATTAGTGTGATATTCATCTCTCATTACTCTGTGTTTTATAAGCGGACGAAACACAATAAAATTGATTGTCATCTCGTTCAACTCTACCTTTAGTATGTTACTATTACTTTACCTTTTGTTTCTTCCTCGATACAACTTTGTAACCTTTTTACAATGTCACACCATGTTCATCATTTCCATTTTTGATTGACCCTCTCGTCTCTTATTGGTCTCGCATCGTGAGATTAAGGGAAGATGTTAAGAGTATTTATTTATAATATTTGCACTTCTTTTATATATTGCTAGAAGGATAGTTGTGTCATTTACTAGCTTGATTAGGGAATTTTTTGAACCCCTAAGTTCTCATTTTGTAAAATAAGCATTTTTGGTTCTCAAACACTAGCCTCTTTCTGTATTTCCCTTTGCTTAGATACATAAGATTCACACAAGCATCTACTACACTCGTGCCTTTCATCCCTATCCGAAACTTCTTCCTCGTGCTTTGACAAGATTAAGAGAGTATAATATATTCATAGTGCTCCTACCCCTTCTTAGGGCTTCGACCATTTGCCCTTATGGCGATCTTGGCCTGCCCTATTGTCATTCCTCTTAGTCCGGATAATTATAAAGGATCAGATTGATTAAAACGAATTAACTGGAAAAACTAATACGTGCTCGTCCGACAAAGCCCAATTAATTCATTCAACTAACAATATGATGACAACCAGAATAATGGTGAAGAGAAGTTGCTACATGCATTGAAGACAGACCTAAAGAACACACATCATTAATTCAGAACTACTGGAAAACATACATCTGATGACACAATTTGTCAGTCTAAATGTGTGAAAACATGCATGTACACAACAAATATTGATCAACAAATCCCACAAATGAAAGCAATTGCTTAATAATCAGCTTTTAGAGGTCCAAAACATATATATTCGCTCTCAATCCAACCATATCATTAGAACACTTCACCCACCAAACAGAAAAAAACACAAGCAAAAGGCCATTCCATATTTGTAACTTTCTCTATGTTCTTAAACAAAACTCCCCCTGTATTTTCAACCATTAATTTAATGGCTTGCACCAGTACAAGATCATAAAGCATGCACTGTCTGTCTGTGATATAACACCTGAATAAATAACTATTAAAACTTTCACAGTATATAATATCAACTTCTAGCTACTACAAACCACTCTGATAGGAAGAACAAAAAGATGAAGGTAAGTTTAATATATTGCTAATATTCTTCTCTTCTTATTCTCGTTTTAATTTTTCAACATGATAAGGCCTAAATGCTTAATTATCTGTATTTTTTGCAGCTACTAGGTTGGCTGCATCGTGAATTCCAGCAGAACAATAGTGAAACAATACTGAAGGATTTTTCTAATGGTGAGTTTTGTACCAAGTTCAAATCATTCTCAATGTGTACTCTTATAAGCTTACAGCTGATATATATATCGAATAATAGTATGGAACAATCATGAATGTATATTGAACATTTACTGAATCTAAAACAAAAATAGACAATTCTTGAACACAAGATAGAGACAATGGTGGATCACTGTTAATCCCTTTTGGCGGTAAAATTAAAATAGCCAATTCTTGAACACTAGAGGGATGCTTATTGGAGGATCATTGTTAACCCCTTTTGGTGGTAAAACTCACTGGAAGAATGAGTCTATCTGCCTGGCCACCCAGCAAGTAAAACCAGGTCTACTCTTACTTTACTTCTCATCTGGGACCCAGGGGGGTTGCTTACCAAGGGTAGTTCAGCTCCTAAAGAGAATTATCCATTTCATTAAGCTCACCTAGAGAGTGAGTCTTTCTGTACCCGGCCACCCATGGAAATCTCTCAACACCATCCTAGTTATTAAATCTTATGTCTTTCTTACCTTGTTATCTTACAGGGAAGCCACCATCCAATAGCAAAGCTCAAAGAGAAAACTGTTTCAGAAACTCATTTGCCAGTTTAGAGGCAGCAAGAGTGGAAGTAGAGGAGCTCGAAGAAGAATCATCTGCTGCTCTTACTGAACTTTTTCATGGATTCCTTGCTATTGGTACCCTAGGTATCAGTTCACCATCTTATATAAATGTTTAAGCTGTTAGAGAGAGACAAAACTTATTTATTAAGTTTTTTCTTTGACATGGCCCTTCATGTGCATACCAGATTCATTTCTTATCAATCGCTCGACAGCTCCTTAACTGCATGCTTAAACTATGTTTAAACAGGTACAGAACCAATCACAACCGACCTTTCGACACCAATGTTTTCCATCTCTCTGGATAACATAGCAGAAAAAGAAACTCAAGTGACAGAAACTGAACTGAAACTAATCAATGAAGAGTTGGAAAAGGTACTGCAGGGATCCCACAGTAGAAATGAGAGCTATAATTTCTCATCAGGAAGAAACAGTCATGTAAGTGCTGGAAGGAGCAGCCATGTTAGCACCATTACACTTGGTGGAAAGCAAATTGAAAGTGCAGAAACAAATGGAAATGAAGGAATTGTCTGTCCATTACAAAACTATCTTTTCGGATCGGCAATTGGCTTACCCGAAACAGCACCTCAGCCAGCAAAGAAAGAGCATAGAACATCACTAGGGGAATTGTTTCAGAAGACTAAATTTGTAGAGGAAAATTATGGAGCAAAATCTGAAAAGGGGGAAAAGAAAACAGAAAAGGAAACTGCTAAATCTGTTGTCCATCTTATGAAAAAGATGCTGAAAAAAAAAATGCTACATGCTTCCTCCAAGAGCACCTCTGCAGCTTCTGGTGAAGCAATTGAATCTGCATCAGCTGATCACAAAAAACTGCACAAGGTATGTTGTCTATAGGATAACTTAGAAATCTCAAGAAATTAAACACAAATCCCATGTTTGCAAAGAACGTATTGAAAATGAAAAAGAAGCTAAAATCTTGTTTGTTACACTGTTCAATCATGTCCAATACTCTCTATTGAACATGCAAAAAATTATGTTTAAGGGCATGATGATCAGAGTTAAGAACAGCTTACTGAATTCCAGTGAATTTACTGAATTGAAACCCAAAGTTTTCTAATTTGAGAATGTGAGGAATGCAGATCCTACAAATGTTCCACAGGAAAGTTCATCCAGAGACCAGCTCAACAGTGGCACAAAAGCCCCATAAGCCCACCAAAAATGAGATGATGAAGAGCAATATAACAAATGTGGGGGCATCTGATAATGGAGATGCATTGCCAACTGCTGAATATATCACAATATATCCTCAGCCGTCCATCTCAAAAGAAAGCCAGTCTTATCCATCCGAACAGTTCATGATCAGTGGTGATGACAGTGGCAATGGGGAGCACTGGGTCAAAACTGATGCAGACTGTAAGTATGTACATACATGCATTAATATCACAGAATCCTACATAAAATCCTGCCTGATCCTAGATTATCCAATCATTGTCTTTTATATATAAACCAGTCAACTATAATCCAAGGATTAATCTATTTGTACATTCCTCCTTGACATCTTGGATAACATCCCTCTATGTGTAGGAAATCTGGAAAGAATGTTGTTAAAATCAATGAACAAAAAGCTGCCAACTCACACAATGTCAACTTGATGTACACCAAGCAAAACTCATAATCGAGACAGCTTTTGCAAAACCCCCCATCATCACTTGCTTTTTAAAATGAAGAATATTGAACCCAGTTATCATCTCTCCTACTTGTGGCAGCTCCCAACCTTGTTATAGGTTCTGTTGACTTGAATTCTGCGGGGTGCCAGCCTAGCTGAGATGTTCCTAGTGCATCTACTGATTCCTATCTCCAATTATCTTGCATACAAAAGTTCTACTGAATACCCTCACTGACTTTTGTTTTGCCCTCAACTGTAGATTTGGTGTTGGAACTCTAGAAGACGGATCAAGTAATTTAAGTTGAGAGGCTTTCACTTCTTGAAAGCAAGAAATATTAAGGGATACTACCATTTTAAATTCTCCATATCCGTGTGTCTTTATATTTTGGAGTGGTTATAAAATGGATATGAATGTAAAATAAAGAGGCAAAGGACCTCTTTGGAAGTGCTCTGTTATGTGTGACACACTGTACTATTACAATCATTGTTTGTATTTAATATATGTAAACACTAAGCATTATATCACGCAATATTCGGAGTAAATTTTTGAGAAGAATATAATAATTGAAATATATGATAAATATTGACATGTACAATAATAATTATGAAATATTTTTCCAATGTTCACAAAAAAATAAAAAACATAAACATAAATTAATAAGCACCAACAGAGTCCACTAATACGAAGAATCCATGAAATCCACCAACAAATCTTCAACCATAACTCTATCAGGTATTTTTCCAGCAGCACCATATATTGGGGCAAGCCCTCCACTGATAGGACCTGGATTTGCTTTTACCTGATGGGAAAAATGCAACTTAAGTGAAGTACTTTTCAAATTTTTTACCAATGAATATGAAGAGCCACAACCGCTCGAAAATGAAGTATGGATAACTCGCTTGAATCCAACCAGGGACAGACCACATGGCATTCGACCCAGGAATTGTACTCATAAGGTACATTGGATAGGACAAGTCAATAAAACAATAAAATTTAACTTGTCTTATATTTTTTAAAACCTATCTAGTATTGTCCAATCCATCTTACCAAACATGCAGAAACATCTAGGAATAACTGGACTCAGAATACAAGTGCTCATGTAAGATGTGTTAAGAACAAGATATGCTTATTACTAAAAATGCACTTACAGTTTGCACGGAATCTTTCAGATCCTTCAGGAAGTCCTCAATGATGGGTACATGTTGTAGTGTAACACAAATGTGAATGCTGTGAAGATATATAAATGGGAAACAATTTCAGAACAAATCTTTTCTATTGGAGCAGGAGAGAAGAATTATATCCCATAAAACCAAATGTCGAAAGAGAAATAAATANCAATTTCAGAACAAATCTTTTCTATTGGAGCAGGAGAGAAGAATTATATCCCATAAAACCAAATGTCGAAAGAGAAATAAATATAAATATACAAAATATTTGAAAACTCTTATCATAAATGATGATCCAACAACAACCAAGGAGATGTCAATGATATTGAATAAAATTACGGACATCGTTGAAGATTACAATTATATTATCATTATAATTGTATCATATATAAATAGATTGCTTATACCATATTTAATTATGATTTTGGTTCTTTATAATGGGAGAACCTCTCACATAGAGGGGCATCGAGTCTTATTAAATATTAGTATATATTTGACATGGTATCACAGCCAGTTTAATTTCATTTTGAGTTAAACTTGCAAACATCCGTTCTCCGGCGAGTGGCCTAGTGCCGCTCGTCCGGTCAAATTTTTTTGTTTTTTATTAGATATCATTGTCAATCTCCCATTTATACTTTGAGGAGCATGTGAAACCGTACAAAATCAGATCCAAAAATTGGAACCACTAAACCAAACCGGGCAATCTTGACCGCTTCTATCATCCTCATCATCC